>JAHKKF010533459.1:0-31550 GCA_019740295.1 Labeo calbasu
TTTTTTTTTTAGACAATTCTGACTTTCTAACACGCAGTTGCGAGTTATTAAGTCAAGTTGTGAGATATAAACGTGCAATTCTGAGAACATATTGTTTTTTCCCCACACAAAACTGGACTTTAAAACTCACAGTTCAAAATCTCTCAATTTTGACAAAAAAAGTCAGAATTGTGAATTTTTATCTCATAATTCTGACTTTATTTCTTGAGTTTATATCACGCAATTGTGAGAGAAAAGCTCAGAAATTAGTTTATATCTCACAGTTTTGAGAAAAATGTCAGAACTGTAAGTTCTGAGAAACACAGTTCTGAGAAAAAAAGTTGCAAAAACCTTTTTTTTTCATTTTTTTATTGAGAGGTGGAGTGGGCTTCCATACACTATGGTTTTGTGAATGAACACTAAAGCATTAAAAATATTTTATTTCCATCACCTGTTTTGCGTTAACTCGCAAAAGATTTGCAAGGGAACACAAAAGCATTCAATAAGAAAGCTATGTAATTTTATCCTCCTATCTTATTTGTTTCCCTCACTAATTTTCCGTTTGCTCTCAAATGTTTTGCCAGCAAATGCAAAAGCATTGAAACACATTGTATTTTTTTCACTCCAATCTCTTATTTCTATCCCGTTTTTTATTTTCTTACAAAAGTTTTGCAAGCGAATGGCAAACATTTGCAAAAACTCACCAGTTTTGTGAGAGAATGCAAAACCATTGAACTATATCATCATTGAACAAATTATCCTCCCATCTAATATTATGTGCATCACCAGTTTTGCTTTTGTTCACCAAAGTTTTGAAAGTGCATGCAAACATTTGCAAGAGAAAGCAAAAGCATATTGTCATGTTGTAAGGCTGGTGTTTGGTTGGGCTCTGTGTTTTTATGTGTTATGTGATTCTCAAGTTTCCCTTTTGTTTATGTTTGTGCGTTTGCTTTAAATTGTTTTATTCTCATTGGTTCGCTGGTTTCATTATAGTCAGCTGTTGTACATTTGCTCATTAGTAGTTTGTATTTACAGCCCCGTTTTTGTTGTGCGTCTTGGTCTAGGTTTGTCATCTCTTGATGCTCTGCTGTGCCACGTGTTATCTAGTTTATTGTGTTTATTGTTGTTATTGTTTTGTTTATGCACTTTTTGAATCATGGAATAAAACTGCATTTAGGCTCCAAAAATCAGCTTCAGTGGAACCGTTACGCGTGTTTTCCTTCCGTCTGTTTCTGTCCCCTTTGATGCTGCATAGATCTGTTTTCGGTTAACGTGGGAAACGTTTTTGTAAATGAACAATTTTTTACATTTCCGTTTGGTGTTGCTAATGATGCAGAAATTATAAATTGCACCTTTAAACTTGCCTTTTCTGAAGAAAAAGGGCATTTTTGTGGCAAATTGCCTCTTTATCTTATTTTAAACATATTTTTCAAGTGCAAAACATACTTGGTGCAACCTTTAAAGTGTTAAAATGATTTGGCCTTTTCCTCTAAATTGCTGAGTGATTAGAGATTAAATATGGTCTGCAGACTCAATAGCCTGGCAATGTTTGCAGACTCAGGCTTTTAATAAGTGGAGTGAGCTTGTTACGTTACTACACGCACACGGAACTGAAATACCCGGTCTTGTAAATCACAAGTCACCATTTAATGGCAGCCAGTGTGATTATACATTAGCGTCATAGCTCATGAAATCTGATTTGAGCGGAGAGGAAATCAAGGCAGAGAAGGTGTGATGGACAGTCTGACCCGTGTGTTTGTGAAATCAGTCCTCGCTGATCAATAATTCAGTCAGAGTTTAATATTTGCATTGAAAATCCGGCAGGATTATAATAAGAACTCTGTCATAGCAGTGCTTAAGAAAACGAAGAGTTCTCAGTCACAATACGTAGTCGCAGGATGAAGAAGCATCTGCTTTGCACTGTAATTGAACCAATATACTGCCTTCACAGCACATAAACAATACATTTTCATGCCTTACCATTAAATATATTGTGTTGAAAAAGATGAACTGGATTGTTGTTGACTATCATGCAACTAGAAAAAGTGTGTTAGGTTGACCAGTGGAGTCCAGCACAGATCGCTACTGAGATCTAAACTTTAACTTGAAGCCAATAACTCCCACGCTTATGCTGTTGTTTTTAGAGACTGTATTGTTTGTCTTGCACAATGTTGAAATAAAGGAGTTTACTGTTGTAAATGATCATATGAACAGGATTATGTCACACTGATAAATCTGACTCTACTGTATATGAATCAGCAAACAATGAGCAGTGAGTTCATAAGTTCACATGAACTCTAAGGAGTCCTAACTACAAACTTTATCTATAGAAAAATAACAGAATTTGGTCAAGTCTGTAACCTATTTTAACAGTGTGCTTACTACCTTTTTGGGCCTTAAACATGTGTTGCTGTCTATGCAGGGTCAGAAAGCTTTAGGACAGGGGTCACCAAACTTGTTCCTGGAGGGCCGGTCTCCTAAAGAGTTTAGCTCCAACTTTCCTTAACACACCTGCCTGGAAGTTTCAAGTATACCTATTAAGACCTTGATTAGCTGGTTCAGGTGTGTCTGATTAGGGTTGGAGCTAAACTCTGCAGGGACACTGGCCCTCCAGGACCGGATCTGGTGACCCCTGCTTTAGGATTTAATCAAAAATATTTTAATTTGTGTTCCGAAGATGAGCAAAGATCTTACAGGTTTGGAACGACGGGTATGAGTATGATCGAATTTTCAATTTTGGGTGACGTATCCCTTTAGGATTTTGATGATGTTCCTGTGTGTGGTTGCCAGATATTAATAAGAGTTCAAATCCCATATCAGAGATTCTCTGTTAAAAGGATACATTACATGCGTTTCCATTACAGATTTGTGCAAAACTTTGGCGATATTTTATAAATGTCGATAAAAAAAGTATTGCGAAATGACAATGTTTCCATTAACCAATGTTATGCGACTAAAACGGAATTTGTTCCTTTTGCGATAAGTCATGGGAATAGATTTTGGTGGGATTTGGACGGATTTTGGCTTTATTTAATCGAAAGAGGCGTAAGCGTGTATCTTTACAGAAGCAGCGCGGAGAGACGCTTCAGAAACGTGTGCGACGCTGCTGGTATAAACATAACATCAGCTCCGGTGACTGCATCGGAGCCATTACACTCCGCAGATGCGTGCAGCGTACATAGTCTAAGCGTTAATGTCAGGGAAAGCCCCTTATACTTGAGAACGGCTATGTATGAAGTGTTTCTTGGAGTTCCATTAGGCGTATTTTCAATTGCAATTTAAATTTGTGTATCTTGAAGGGTAATGGAAACGCGTCTAGTATCTGCCCAGTGTTTTGCTAAATTTTTGCAATCTGGCAACCTTTTGCACAATCCCTGAAATGTAAAAACAATCATTACAATTTAGTGCTGTGAAATGATTAATCGCATCTGAAATAAGTTTTTGTTTACATAATATGTGTGTGTGTACTGTGTATATTTATTACGTATATATAAATACACACACTGCATGTATATATTTCCGAAAAATGTCATCTTTATATGTGACCTTGGAACACAAAACCAGTCATCATTTTTTGAAATTGAGATTTCTATATCTGAAAGCTAAATGAATAAGCTTTCCGCTGATTTATGGTTTGTTAGGATAGGACAATATTTGGCAGAGATACAACTATTTGAAAATCTGGAATCTGAGGGTGCAAAAAAATCAAAATATTGAGAAAATCACCTTTAAAATGGTCCAAATGAATTCTTAGTGATGCATATTACTAATCAAAAATTAAGTTTTGATATATTTATGGAAGGAAATTTACAAAATATCTTCATGGAACATGATCTTTATTTAATATTCTAATGATTTTTGGTATAAAAGAAAAATCGATCATTTTGACCCATACAATGTATTTTTAGCTACTGCTACAAATATACCCGTTCTACTTATGACTGGTTTTGTGGTCCAGAGTCACATATATTAAATATATTTATAATATAAATTATATAAATATAAAAACATGGAAATATATTTAAAATTTATACTGTATGTGTGTGTCTTTATATGTACATAATAAATATACACAGTACATACACTGTAAAAAAAAAAACAATTTAAGTCAACTTAAGTCAACTAAGCCTTAAAATGTTAAGTTCAGTCAACTCAAATAAGTTTAGTTAACTTGATAAGTTGTTCTAAGTGACAACTTAGATATTCAAGTTGACTAAAGAAAAAAATTTGGTTTGTTAAACTTAAAAGCTGTGTTTGTTACCCGGCTGCCTTAAAATTGTAAGTTAAATAACTCAAATATGTAAGTTGTCACTTAGAAAAACCTAACATTACGAGTTAACTGAACTTAAAATTTTAAGGTTACAAATTTTTTAAAGTTGATTCAACAAATTGTTTTTTACAGTGTATATTATGTAAGCAAAAACTTTTATTTTAGATGCGATTAATCACAATTAATCATTTGAAAGCACTATTACAATTATAATTTTGAGCAAAAATAATTTTTTTGTCAGTTTAACAATTATACAGCATGACAAAAATTTTTTCATTGACTTAAATTAGACTAAAATGCTCAGACACAAACCCCCGGTTTTACAGACAAGGTTTAAGCGTAGTCCCAGACTAAAATCTAAGTCTGAGCTGTTTCAACTGAAAGAAACTTGCATTGATTGATCTTAAAATATATCAATGCCTTTGTTTTGTCTCAAGATAGACACCAGTAATGTTTTTTCTAAGGCACGTTTATAAAAATCACTTAAATGTCCTAACTGAACTATGGCCTAATCCTGGCTTAGTCTAAGCCCTGTCTGTGAAACCAGGCCTTAGTCGACTAAAACTTGACTAACAGTGCAGCAGTCCTTTATAAACCAAATAATATTTATAATTGTTTAATTATATTTAACTGTATTATTTTTAATTATTGTTTAGCTTTCTAAAGACTGTTTGGAAATTATAACACTGAAATAATTATTTTCATTGAATTCTGTTGATAGGTAATATTTTTATGCTTCTTCTCTGGTTTACATATGTGAAGTATTTAATGGTGGGTAGAAAAAGGTAGTATTTTTTACATAATTACATATATATATATATATATATAATTTTTTTTGAGAGTCTGTGCCATCAAAAAGTTTGAAGACCCTATTAGGAGAAACAATTTTTTTATGAATTCTCATTGTCATTTTGCCACTAGTAGGTTTGTTCATGTCTTCATGGTTCCAAATATCTTTCTAACTACCTTTTTTTTGTCCTGAAAGACCACAGACACCAAGAAAGATCTGCTATTACACCCAGGCCATCGTTCTCCCATGAGAAATGGGATCGTTTGGGCTTTTGTCACATTTCACATCTCTGAGAGGCTGATTACGACCTGGAAGCAGCATGACTGAGCCATGCGACCTGAGGGACGCCGGTTCCCGTGTGCGCACACGAGAAAGACATTTGGGGAGGCATTTCAGCTCTCTTACATAAACACAGACAGGTTGCAGGATTATACGGGATTCAAGAGGCAAACCTGTCTCTGCTGGAGATTTCCAGAGTGCAGGATTGTTTAATGCCATATCTGTTTGGTGATGATTACAACATCAGTGATATAACTACAAATCCTGGCACACATTGTCACATGAGATTTTTAATAAAGAGATTCAACACAATGTCAGGTAGACGGTAAATCTCTCATGTGGAGGGGCTTGATGATCTCATGCTTTAAATGTTGTGAATTTTATTTACAGTTTATTAAATACAAGTTGATGGGCAAAATAATGACGTGATTTCAATTCACAGTTTCCAGTGTGACAACATGCCCCACTATTGCCTCACTTTTTACTTCACTGTGTAATAACTAGCCTTGAGTTTCACTATTAGAACCAAAAATGACAAGGGGTTCATTAAAACTAATGTACGACAGGTCCATTAATGTGCACAGTCTACCCGCTAATGGTGACCCTGAGGATTCTGGGACATGGCCAGATGAAACAGAATATTAAGCTATTGTTGCTCTCATGATTGAATCTCAAATGAGATTTGGAGAACCCCTAGTGATAAATTCTGCCCTTTAATATCGTCATCAACCATGTGACGGGAAACGTGAGAGAGCTGATTGGAGATCTCCACTGCCATGACAACTCACTCTAATCTGGTTATGAGTGGTGAGCAAGAGGTAATAATTGGATTGTTTGGAGTGAGGGGGAAATATGATATAAATGCTATCGCTCACCCCTCTATCTTCTGTGTTCCCTGAGGAATTTCCACTGTGAGTCACATAACCACATGTTTTGCCATGTGGACTGTGTTGTATGGCTGTGCGATAGGTGTTGTAAGGCATAGAAGACTGGATTTACTCTTTTATGCTCCAAAAGATGTTAAAGAAATTTCCTGCAGTACTTATTTTAACCATACTGCAACAGCTCGTAACAGACAGGGTGACCAATGTAGACTAATTCCCAAATGAATGACTCTTTTAAGATGGTTCTGATTAGTGATTCAAAACACGCAGATCAACCAGTGTAGTCGTCTGACTCCCCAGTGAACACTTACGAAACAGTTCTTCTTAGTGAATCAAAAACCTGCAGCACGACCAGTGTAGTCTGATTTCCCAGTGAATGACTCTTATGAATTGGCACTTTTTGGTGAATAAAAAACATACAGATTGACCAGTATAGTCTGATTCTCCAGCGAATAACTCTTATGAATACGTTCTTTTTAGTGAATCAAAAACATACAGTGTGACCAGTGTAGTCTGATTCCCTAGTGAATGACTCTTATGAATTGGTTCTTTTTGGTGAATCAAAAACACACAGCGCAACCAGTATAGTCTTTCCGAGTGAATGACTCTTATAAATCGGTTCTTTTTAGTGAATCAAAAACCTACAGAATGACAAGTGTAGTCTGATTCCCCATTGAATGACTCTTATGAATCAGTTATTTTTGGTGAATCAAAAACATACAGATTGACCAGTGTAGTCTGATTCCCCAGTGAATGGCTCTTATGAATCGGTTCTTTTTGGTGAATCAAAAACACACAGCGCAACCAGTATAGTCTTTCCGAGTGAATGACTCTTATGAATCGGTTCTTTTAGATGAATCAAAAACATACAGATTGATCAGTCTAGTTTGATTCCCCATTAATATACACTTTTGAATCAGCTCTTTTTGGTGAATCAAAAACATAGATTGACAAGTGTAGTCTGATTTCCCAGTGAATGACTCTTATGAATCAGCTCTTCTTAGTGAATCAAATACATACAGTGCGACCAGCGTATCTGATTCTCCAGTGACTTACTCTTATGAATCGGTTCTTTTTGGTGAATCAAAAACCTACAGATCGACCTGTGTTGTCTGACTGCCCAGTGAATGTCTCTCATGCATCGGTTCCTATTGGTGAATCAAAAACACACAGCGCATCCAGTATAGTCTGATTCCCCAGAGAATGACTCAGATTGATCAGTCTAGTTTGATTCCCCATTAATATACACTTATGAATCAGCTCTTTTTAGTGAATCAAAAACAAACAGCGCGATCAGTGTCTGATTCCTTAGTGAATGACTCTTATGAATTGGTTCTTTTTAGTGAATCAAAAACATGTGGCGACAAATGACTCTATTATGAGACTTTTTTTATGAATCAAGCACATGTAGTTTACAACGATCAAATGTTTTTGTTTTTGTTAATGCAAATACTGATGATGTTTTCACATTTTTATTTGTTTAGTATACTATATATTTATTATTCAGATAATTAATTCCATAAAAGCACCAGAAGAATCATGCACGAAATGGTTAAGGAATTAAAATCCTTAAATTTGTGTTTTCATCTCCATTCTTTGTTTGTTTACTGTTTGTTTTGCTTCACTTTTCAAGTCTTCCCATGAGACATAATGCTGATTTTGGATGTGAGTTTATGACACTTCGCTCTGTTATTGTTGTTATTATGAATGTGTGTGTGCTATCAGATGTCTAAGTATTACTCAGAAATTAATCAGGAATGGCACACATCTACTCCCACTGCAGTCTGTACTCAGTCCACTGCTGCTCTCCAAACACATCTTATGCTAAAAGCTCCTCCCACACTGAACCTTTGCCGTCCAGATGGAGTTTTAGTTCAGCACAAACCACATATGAACCAAACAAGGAAAACTCACTGCTTCTTGTGCCTGGCAGGAGAGAGGTGTCTCTGGAAAAAACACAATGTTTTCATTACATCACATAAATTTTAAACAGTACTTGTGGGGTTAAAGGTCAGCCTGACTTCGAGTGATCCGAGCAAATTTTGTGAACGTGTGGGAGTGTATGAATGTATAAAATATGAGAGAACAGGAGGGAGTGTTACTTTTTGTTTATGTTTTGCTGGCTTATTCGACCAAGGGAGTCAATGTTTGGCTATAGTCTCAGTCCCAGACGGTACACCTACGAATCGCCCACAGTCCTTTACCTGACCATCTGATACATGTTGCACACAAAAATCGCAGGTTCTTTTTGAAACCTCCAGTTACAATCTGATTGGCTGGTTTTACACAATTTCCACAAATAAATATAATGTTTTGTATCATTCGGCCTGGAAACCAAGTTGTTTAAAAAGTTTAAAGCTAGAGGGAGAACAACAAAAATAAAGGAGGAAATGGGGAAGTGGAGGGATGCCGGAAGAACTAATGCAGAGACGTTGCAACGAGAGCTGCTTATATAGGCTCGTAATGATGATTGATGGGACTGAATGATTAGACTCCTCCCAAACCTACATTTGGAACTTCACAAATGTTTAAATTCTAAATTTAAATCTTTAGATGTTAAGATAATTAGAAGTTACTGCTTATTAATTGTGCTATTAACCCTTACAGGTCTTTTTTGGTCAATTCTGACTTTTTTTCTCAGCATTGCATGATAAAAACTCACAATTGCAAGTTATAAAGTCAGAACTGTGAGACAAACGCAATTCTGAGAAATAAAGTCGCAAATCTGAGATATAACGTCAGAATTGCAAGATATAAATTTACAATTCAAACTTTTTTCTAAAAATTGTGAATTCATGTCACAATTGTGACTTTTTTTTTTACAATTGTGATATTTCTCAGAATTGACTTTATTTCTCAGAATTGCAAGTTTGTATCTTGTAGTTCTGACATTATATCTTGCAATTTTGATACAAACTCGCAATTCTGACTTTTGTTCTCAGAAATTGAGTTTTTCTCAGAATTTTGACTTTATTTCTCAGAACTGCAAGTTTATATCTCGCAATTCTGACTTTTGGTCTCAGAATTGATATAAACTCTAAAAAATGAAATGATAATACAAACTCGCAATTCTGATTTTTGTTCTTAGAATTGTGAGATATACACTTGCAAATCTGACTTTTTCTTAGAATTTGTCACAACTGTGACTTTCTTCCCACAATTGCGAGTTTATATCATGCAATTATGACTTTATAGTTTATATCATGCAAATTATGAGACTTTTGTTCTCAAAATTGTGATATAAACTCGCAATTCTGAGAAATGAAATCAATAAACAATTGCAATTGCAAGTTATAAAGTCAGAATTGTGAGAAAAACTTGTAAATCTGACTTTTTTCTCAGAATTACATGATATAAACTCACAATTGCGAGTTATATCGTCAGAATTGTGAGACAAACTTGCAATTCCAAGAAATAAAGTCACAATTCTGATTCTGATATAAAATCAAAATTTGGACTTTTTTCTCAGAATTGTGAGATATAAATTTGCAATTGCAAGTATCACCTTGTAAGTCGCAACCAGTAAATGCAGTGAGTAGCTCTGTCATTGGAAATCATCCTTCACCAGATGAAAGGATAGTGCGACAAAGATATCGCTAACTAATGTTTTATTGTGAACATGTTGTATAAACGCAACATCACACTCGTAGCCGTGCGATATGGCTGTTTCAGCACGCTGTGATTACCAATCTCAGCCGTGTTGATATACAGCCATATTGCACAGCTACTCCTGTAATATTGTGGTTACTTGTGAGGTCCATTTCAATAAGCATGCTGTTGTATTTCCTATAGTCTGTAGGCAGCAAAGCAGCTTACTAGGCTTTGGAACAGAGCCTGCCTTCTATCTTCTGTGGCAGGTGGGTGGGGTAAAATAGGCGGGGTCAGACTGACTCCGCTGCATCTGTAATGGGCTCTGGTGCTGGTCTGGTGCCCAGTGGAACTGGCAGGATTTGGGAGCATCAATGCCAGCGCGTTTCGCAGCAGGCTGGGCTTACTTACACAGCAGAACACATGCACACCTGAGATACACAACACACATACTGAATATAAGCACACTCAAAGACAAACCTCAGATAAACCTAAACAAACATGGCCCAAGAATTAGCACTGACAGCTCGGCCGAGCCCAAAAAGACTGAGAACAGGGATATTTGGGTAAATACAGCTGGGCACTTTTAGCTCAATGTTCCGCCCTGTCATTCACCGAAATATGACCATTGGAGGATCAAAGTTTTAGCCGTAATGAAGGCAAAAGAAACTTGGTGACTTTGCAGAGTCTCTTTTGTTTTACGAAACTCCAAAATCAGAACAGAATCGTAACCTGATGGACCACACGGCTTCAGCTCAAACTGATGTTACAAATACTGCAAAAAAATGTATGGCCACTACTTCAAAGGCCTCTTGAAAAGCCGTCGTCTGAAGCAAATGCATTATTTCCTGGACTCGTTTTCCCTTGGTAAACGAAAGCAGTGCATTTGTCTTAAAAGTAATAAACACACAATAAAAACTCTATGAGTTTAGAGAAATGGTTTATGAAACTGAGAGATAATCACACTGATGCCCTGGAGTGCTGTTGCATTGGTTGTAAAAGATGCTTCAATGTGAATTACTCCACACTAATTCAAACCAAGGCAGATGAAGCACGTTACATTTGCTCACTACTTTGGTTTGGCGTCTAGTGTCTTAAAATGTAGCAGACTTATAGGTCTCAAGAAAGCTTGAATGTGTTTAATAGGATAGTTTACACAAAAGAAGGTATTTTGAACAGTGTTGGTAGGTTCAAAATATTCTTTAAAATATCTTCTTTTGTGTTTTAATAGAAGAAAGAAACTTATAAATATTTGAACAGAGAGTAAACGATGACAGAACTGGGTGAACTATCCATTTTATTATATAAAATGATAAATGTGAAGAGCAGCTAAAATAAGGCTTTGACCAGAATACCCTTTTGTAGATGTTGTGTTGCAAGAAAGCGGCGAATAAGGCAACAAAAAGTTTACTTCCACCTAATGTCTTTTTATATTTTTTGTCTTACTTTTGATTTATCCAGGCTCTTATTTCTGCACCACAAACCTGAAACCTCTTCTCATATCTGTTAAGGACTCTAGACGGTGATCTGCTGATCATAAAGCTTAGACGCGTCCATGGAAATACAACCATTTAATCGAGCAGTTACTGTCCTGCACCCCTGGCAATTTCTGCAGAGACAGTAAGCGCTGCACAATCTTTCATCATTAATAAAAATACCCCGACTATCCTGCTGATGTTTTGCTCTGAGAGGAAGTGAAGGTTTATGGATGCTGACTCAATTTGCAATAAAAAAGAAATCTTAAGCCATTGCCTGCAGTGCTGGGCTGATAGAGGGAAATAAATGCATATTGTGCCTTCTGAAAGAAGCATGCCAGCACAGTGAGTTGGGAAAAATAAGGTAAGTATTTCACAAGTGAGGTTTTTGTATTTTACCTGAAGAGTGAGGCAAAGGTGGCTTTAAGGAGCTTTTCAGTGCATGAAGGTGTCAGGTGTTGTGGTCCGGTGTAAAGTACAGAGAGAATTCCTTTTTAATTCCTAGAGCAGGTGGGGAGGATGAAAAAGAAATTAGTGGTTTCCTCTCAAGGCTACTAGCCAGTGCTGTTTTTCACCAACTCCACCACTGATGTGGCATCAGGTGTAGAGTATGTGGTTTAGTCTTAAAAACTATTGGCTGATAACAATATATAGTATATCACAAAGCTTTGCTTTTGTCCAAAATGCGACTGAAAAAGATTTTAATTATTGTTATTTCTATTTTATATCTTTGGAGCTTCAGACTTGATGCTGCAATTTGTTTGTGTAATATTTTTCACTTGTTCTTTAATAAAATAAACTAACAAAAAAGCAACTGAAAAGGTACAAGCGAGAGGATAAACGAAATGTCCCGCCTTTTTCTGTGTAAATAACCAATCGTTCGTCAAAGTTGACCGTTCAAGCCAATCAGCTTTCAGTATTACTTTAGTGCGCTATCAAGCCTGTTTGCGATGAAAACAAACAGGTGAAACGTTCCGATTTAGACAAATTGAAATGTGTAAATGATCTCCAAACAAGCGAGACTGAAAGATGGGATATGTATAAACGTTTGACATAACGAGAGAGTGGATGATGGAATTTCTCTATGCACCGGTGAGTAGATGTTAGACGCTCAATTCGTTTACATTTTGTTTATAGTTTGTATATGACGCGGAGAATTCACGTTACCTTGAGATATCAGTGTTTTGTGTTCGTGATTGGAGATTATAATGCGTTATTAATTAGCAAATCGTTCTGATCAACGATCATTTTCACAACAACCTGCTAGAAACATTAAAATACTTAGATTCAGTGAGTCAAATTCAGTTGATTCAGTAACCTTTCTGACTGAATCAGTGAGTTCACAGACAGACGATTCAACACGTTAATTCTTGCATTTTTGAGAGTTTTGACCGATTTGTTGAACCGACTCATTAGAGTCATTGTTTGTGAATCGGACTACACCGTTTGCGCTGTAAACAATGGCACAGAACTGAACGAAACTCGCATATTTTGCTGATTATTGCTGCTGAAAATGGTCAATTATTGTCATGTTTTGGGCTGCACTATTCGGTCAGACCTGGAAAAACATTATAAGAAATACTATCTGAGGAACAAGACGTTTGTGGTTGGCCAAACTGAACCAGGATTTCCAGGGCAAGAATTTTGACAACATTCGTGTTTGTTCTTATCATTTTCGGACCTGCTTACTAAGTCCTTCTCTATATGATTTATCAGCTTCAACTGACCAAACCGTTATGTAAGTGCAAACTCTCTATGAAGAATAACTGGATTCTGGATTTTTTATTTATTTATTTATTTCGTTCAATTCATACGCGCAACTCATAAGAACATCTCAAAGCATAGCTCAAAACATACACAAATGCTACCGCCTTGAATCATTTGCTCCATGTAGCAATGTAGCAAGACAGCTGTTAATCTGTTTGAATCAAAGGTTTGGTCTTTGATTTATAACAGGGATGATCTAAATGTGTTGCTTTCTCATTAGCACGTATTATACCTGCTAATGAAGCAAGACTGTACAAGATGTTGCAATAGTTCTTCCTGTTTAAAACCCGCCCATATGTACACGGCCCATTTACAGTCAACAGATGAATAATTAGTGCTGTTTAACATGCTGTCTTAGCAAATAAGGTGATGTTAACAGCATACTAAGGTATCTGTGTAGATGCTAATTTGTAATTTGTCATTTACTTGATACTTTTATCCAAAGCATGCATTTTGCATGTATGCTCTGTGGGAACTGAACCTATGACTTTGCCGTTTTTAGCGCCAGTATCCATACTTATTTGATAGTAGTATGAACAAAGTATGTCAAACACTCATTTTGTTATGATACAGTAGCCAAACCTTTTGCAAAAGACCAACTGCATCTGCTAGGTGAGTTATGAATTGTTGAATGCGGTGTTATTGTAAAATCATAAGTACTATTATAGTATCTATTAATATTTTTTATTAATTTTTATTTGTATTTTTTTATTTAAAATATTAGTACTTAGTTTTAGTTGATGTGTGTTTTTTTTTTTTTTAGTCATTTTTATTATGTATTTGTTTTTTTAAATATTACTATTTAGGTTTAATTTTTTTTAACGGATGTTTATAACGGATGGTCACTTTGTTATTCCCAAAACCTCATGCTTCAAATAAGGTCAAGAGCGGGACACTCATAGACTGTGGATGCTTAACAGGGAGTCTTGGCTGCATCCCAATAGATGAATTTATCACAATGACCAATAGTACTGCAATAAAGCCCTCCAGACAAGAGCAGACGTAGAGTTAGCATTTTCATGCAATACTCAGCGCTGCATTGGGAACTCGATTACTAGATACTTTTACGGCAGATTAAAAGAGCCAGTTCAGTCCCGTCGGCACTAGATTATTGACTGCTAGTGATCAGTCACCAGCTTTCAATGAAGCCAGTAGGGTTTGTAGACAGCTGGGCTCAGAGTCAAAGGCAGTTTGGATAGACTCCATCAGGAGTGCTGAACATTTAATATCCATTTCTAAACACTACATTCCTGGAATGGAACAGATTAGCCTTGTTCTTCCCTTGTTCTTCCTTGTGGAGCAGCAGGGAATTCTGTGTTTTCGGAAGCCTTCTATAAAACTAGCTGTAAAAGAAGTGATTGCACATATTTTGTATTGTTAATTGCAGACTCAGTATGCTATAGTTAGCGCTAATAACCTGATTTAACCGTAAGTTAAAACGTACAAGCACAGCATTGCAGCTAATCGAACTAAATGGAAGGCAAAAGTCCATCAGGATTCATTTGTTAAAGTCTATCGTAGACGTTTCTGAGTGCTGGCATCGGCCCAATCCTGGGACTTCAGGCCGGATCGATCCATCTCTTCTGCGGATCTTTCATCAACGGTTGAACTCTGTCTTATTTCTGCCAGCAACTCTCCTCCTACTCCTCTGATCCTCTCCACCTCTTTCTCTCATTTTCCGACCATCTGTAGCTCCTGGCACCACTCTGCGTGATAATAAATAGAATTAAGACCATTTCTACATTACTGTGACTTAAAGGAATAGTTCATCTTTATGCAAATTTTGTCATTGTTTCTCACCCTCATGGTGTTCCAAACATGTATGGTTTTCTTTTAGTGCATTGGTCACTCTTTTACATGCGATACAGTGAATGGTGGTTGTCACTTATAAGGTAAGCACAGTAATTGTATCAAATGAATACAGTGTTCGAAAAGGAAATTACGTGTACAAATGATTCACTGAAAAAATGAAATTTCGAAAGATGGTTTGTTCACAAATAGACAGCTTTACTGAAACTTCTGTGTTGCATATATAAATATATACATTACCCAGAGGCAGGCTCGTAAAAATTCTGTCATAATCTATTATTACCCGTCATTTTAATTTTCATATTTTAATTAGAATAACACGTTTAATTGCTTTTATTTTTGTTCACATTTTCATTTTTAATCATCAACCTACAGGACGAGAGTGCAGTGTTTAAACAGCAAAATACGCTAGGGCTGGGTAAACAAAAAAATAAATAAAATAGATTTCTCGATTTTAATAGATTTTCATTTTAATGAACCAATGTCAGTTCTTAAATCACAATCGATCTTTTGGTCTATGCTGTTTTCAGTTGATGAATGAACAGTACATAGTGCGTCTTCCTTCCAATAAATAGCAATAGGCTAGGCTTTGTGTTACTTTTGATATGACACAAAGTCTCAGATTTCAAATTCTGTCCATTTTATTAGGAAATTCAAGCAATAATTGCCATTTTGGCGCTCTTTAATGTGGCGTGATAGATCGTTGTGGCTTCTGTACTCGCCTGTAATAAAACGCATAGGAAAATATTCTTGACAGATTTGTTTTTGTTCTGTATCCCCTGCTCTGCTGCCAGACTGAAGCGCACTCTCCACCAACTGGACAGGAGTGGGAATTACAGCTACAATTTTACAATAGATCACCCTCAGTGTAATCTGTCAAAATGACGGACGGCCTTCAGATTTTTCTGTCACTGATTAAAAAAAAAATTCCGTCAGTGACGGACAATTTTCGGTCAACGCGACCTCTGATTTTACCAGTCAAAGGTTTTTGAACAATAAGTTTTTTAATGTCTCTTCTGCTCACCAAGCCTGCATTTATTTGATCCAAAATACAGCAAAAACAGTAAAATTTTGAAATATTTTTACTATTTAAAGTAGCTGTTTTCTATTTGAATATATTTTAAAATGTCATTTATTCCTGTGATCAAAGCTGAATTTTCAGCATCATTACTCCAGTCTTCAGTGTCACATGATCCTTCAGAAATCAGTCTAATATGCTGATCAAGAAACATTTTTATTATTATCAATATTTATAACAGTTGAGTACATTCTTTAAACAAATTGAATGATCTAAAGATCAGCATTTACCTGAAATAAAAAGCTTTTGTAACATTATACACTATACCATTCAAAAGCTTCTAGTCAGTATAATTTTAATTTTTTGGGAAATAAATGATAGAAATGAATAATTTTATTTAGTAAGGATGCTTTCAATTGATCAAAAGTGATGATAAAGACATTTATAATGTTACAAAAGATTTCTATTGCGGATAAATTCATCAAAGAAACCTGAAAAATTCTACTCCGCTGTTTTCAACATGATAATAATAATAAATGTTTTTCGAGCAGCAAATACGAATATTAGAATGATTTTTGAAGGATGATATGACTGGAGTAATGATGCTAAAAATTCAGCTTTAAAATCACAGAAATAAATTACATTTTAAAACATTTTCAAATAGAAAACAGTTATTTTAAATAGTAAAACTATTTCAAAATTGTACTGTTTTTGCTGTGCTTTGGATCAAATAAATGCAGGCTTGTTGAGCAGAAGAGACATCTCTAAGAAACAAAAAAATATTACTGTTCAGAAATGTTTGACTGGTAGTGTGTGTGTGTGTGTATATGTGTATGTATGTTTTTTTTTTTTTTGCTCAAGTTTATAGACAGTTGGTTGGCACACATGAGCCACTAAGCCAAATCATGATTTCTGTTTTATTTCAATGAATCATAGAAGTTACATATGGCTTTAGAAGATAAGAAATAAAACCTGACATTTACAAAAATCATGTAGTTTCGCTTCAGAAGAAAGGGAGTTCACCTGTGGAGAAGAATGTTGACTTTTGCATGTGATTTTACGGCTGGAAATGTTTTTTTGAGAAAGTGCTGAGTGCATGTTTATAGAGCGCATGGAGTATTTTGTCACGTGCGTTTCATTAGTCGATGTGTGCATGTGTATGTATGAATCTGTTCAGTGTGTTCTGTAAAAAGACAGGAGGACGAAGCATGAATTCCAGGGCACCCGACAGTGACATGCAGGAGGAAACATCATGGACGCTGCGTGAGAGCTTTTTTTTGGTTTTCACTGGCATGCAACGTTAAACATGAACAGGATGGAAATCAACCCCCACCATCTTCAAGGAAAAGGTTATGAAGGATTTAGCCGGCGCTTTGAGGTCGCAAACACAACGGGGTTTAAGGAGGAACCAGGTTGTATCTTCAGGAATGTCATTTCCCTAAGCCAGGACACACCCCATCGACGGAGCAAAATATATTCTGGCTTCCTTCCGATATAGCTATTATCCTCTATTAGGAAAACAAGAGCATTTCTGCTGAACAATACTACTCTGCAGTTCTTTTTCAGACTTATTTTTCAGCACAGGCCAAAAGGCTTTCTCTAATTACTTTGGAGGAAAAACTTCTAGTGAAAGCAGACGCTCGGTCCGAAGGGGCCTCTGGCAGGTGTTTCAGTTTAAAACTTCAGACAGAACAATAGTATAGGATGTTTTACCCAGACAAAAGGATCTAGCATGAGGAATGGCATTTCCTTTGCTGTTCAAGGCTGGAATCAATTTCACTGCAAGCACACCCCCAGCACAGCTCCCCCTGTTGGCTCTAAGGAAATCCCAGCTGGCATGTTTCCTCCACCTTTGCCCTGTATTCTAGGAATCCCACAGAAGTCCAGTCCCAGCTGGTGTGTCTCTTGAGAGGAGGTTTTCATTTCCTCCTGAGGGCAGATGTTTGCTGTCTCAGAACTTAGGAGGTCAGCTGTCACTGGACCGATACCGTACAACTCCAGTGAGACTCTACATCTTCCTGATTAAAGCCACAGTCCTGCCATCAATTTTTTACCCTCATTGTGTTTCAAACCCATTCGACTTCTTTTCCATACAGTGAAAATGAATAGGGTGCTGTTGAGCTCCAAAAAACACTACTGGTTTAAACAATGTTCTATATTCCAAGACTCTTAAAGGAACACTCCACTTTTTTTTGAAAATAGGCTCATTTTCCAACTTCCCTAGAGTTGAACAGTTGAGTTTTACCGTTTTCGAATCCATTCAGCCGATCTCTGGGTCTGGCGGTAGCACTTTTAGCATAGCTTAGCATAGATCATTGAATCTGATTAAACCGTTAGTTTCTCGCTGAAAAATTACCAAAGAGTTTTGATATTTTTCCTATTTAAAACTTGACTCTTCTGTGGTTACATCGTGTACAAAGACAGACGAAAAATGAAGTGCAGATTTTCTAGGTCGATATGGCTAGGAACTATACTCTCATTTCGGCGTAATAATCAAGGAACTTTGCTGCCGTACCATGGGTGCAGCAGGCGCAATGATATTGCACCTTTTTATCTCACAATTTTGACTTTTTTTCACGCAATTCTGCGTGATGTAAACTCGGAATTGTGCGTTATAAAGAATTAAACAGAACTGTGATTTGTATAATCTATATTTGCAATTCTGAGAAAAAAAGAGTGACAATTATGAGATATAAACTAACAATTCTGCCTTTTTTTTACTAATTAGAATGCACAAATTGTGAGTTATTAACTTAGAATTGTTAGTTATAAACTTGCAAATCGGACAAAAGAACTGGACTTTAAACCTGCAAAAAAAAGTCAGAATTGCCTGTTTATATTTCACTATTATGACTTTATTACTCACAACTGCAAGTATATTCACAATTCTAAGGACAAAAGTCTAAATTGCAAGTTTCTTTCACAATTTTGAGAAAAAAAAGAATTATGAGAATAATTTTTTTTTTTTTAATTCAGTGGTGGAAACAGGCTTTCATAAAAAAGACATTTATAATTTTACAAAATATTTATATTTTAAATACTTTTTGTTCTTTAACTTTCTATTTATTATTCATGCAGTTTTCACAAATATTACACAGCACAACTGTTTTATTAATGTTTTACATTAATAATAATACAAAAATGTTTCTTGATCAGCAAGTCCCCTAGTGAAAAATATACTAAAATGTATTTAAAATACATTTATTTCATTTTAACCCTTTAACTGTCACATTTTTTAAAACAGACATAAAATGCACTATCCAAACTTAAATTTCATAATTTATGAATGAAAACATTTTGTAATATGATTTTGATGTACATTTTCTGTGGTAATGCAATGTCTGATTTTAAAATGCCTTTCAAAGGATGAATTTCGAGATTTTAAGGTTTGAACTGATATATAATTTCTTATGATTTCTATTGCGTGATAGGGAAAAAGGCAACGAAGAAAGTCTTTTGTGACAAAGGTCAGAACTCATGTTATGATGTAGATTTTTTTAAGTTGCACTCTTGACATATATTAATCTGGTTTTTTTCTACATAATTTCTATCACAAAAATATGGTAGAATATCTATTAGGAGTCTTAGAGCTTTCCAACGATGTTTGTCATGATTAGATTAGGATTTATTTGTAATATGGTGATGGTGACAGTTAAAGGGTTAAGTATACTACAAATACGTTTACATATTATGTACTTAATAAAAATACACTGCAATTGTACTTTTATTATACTAAACTGGTATATTTAAAGTCTGCTAAATTGGAGCAACTGATTTTGCACTTAATGCAGTTTAATTATGCAAAAGTAGTGCTGAAGTCCAACTAAAGATATATTTAAGTATATTTGATGGTGCTAAGAATAGGTACACTTTAAATATTTTGCATTTAAAGACCAATAATAAATTACTATAATATATAAAAATTTAAAATTATGGAACATTTCATAGTATTTTATTTTCTACTAGAAAAAATCTTACAGACCCCAAATTTTTGAACTGGTATTTATTTGTGTATTTATTCTCTAATATACCGCTATGTGGAGAACAATTGTGTACGAGTAACATTTCACTCTCATGACCCTCGGCACAAAGCAGTGGATGCGCTTGTTGGTTTATCACGTCACATCTGGTCAGGACACGGTGTAAACCTGCACAGGAAATGGAGCAAATAGAAGACAGGAGTACTGGCTAGTGTAACAATCGCGATGACATCAAGAGTTTAATGAGCAACAGAAGGACCGTGTGTTGTTTTCTTAAGAGGAACGTGAGATCTGAAACCCAGTCCTGGCCATTTGTCAGAGCAGAAGTGGTGCATGTTAGAGCTCCATGTGTTCCTGACTCCAGCTGAAACACAGACCTTTAGCTGACCTCTTCAGAGAGGACCACGTCTATACACGAGGTGGTCCCGTGAACATATTCTTAATATGCATATAGTCGTATTTACATTTCTGTGCGTGTTTGAGTGTGTTTAATGGAGCTCATTGTTCACTCACATGAGCTTTTGCTGCTTGCGGCATTTTTTTTTTTGAATGAAAATGAGTTAATGCAGCATAATGTTTGAATTTTAGTTTACCTAATTTTTGTTTGGACAAGAAGGGATTTCCAGATGAAGAGAGTAAATGTTGAAATATTATTTTAAGTATACTTGATTAAGATGGTGGGGAAAAGTAGTAGACTTTTTGTTTAATGTTCCGTTATGTTGGGATTTAGGATAAAAGGCTTAGGTTTAGGTTTATGAAAAGCTAACATGAGGTATTATATTTCACTGTGTTCCTTTAGTCAGAAAAGGTCATTTGCCTTTAGCTGATATTATACATTTTAGGTCAGTGTTGTTTTAGTATTATTTATGTAATTGTTATATTTATTAAAAAATGTTGAATTACTTAGTTTTTTTGTGTTCAGTTTTTATTTTAATTGGAATTTTTTTAGATTTTTTTTTTGTTGAACAATTTATTTATTTATTTATTTGACATTTCATCTTAGCTTTAAATGGTTTTAGGCTTTATTTTATATATATATATATATATATATATATATATATATATATATATATATATATATAATACATTTCATCTTAGCTATAAATAATTAGTTTTAGTTTTTTTTTATATTTTTTAAAAATAAAATGTTTTTTTTTATTATTTTGCTTGATTTTTTTTTTTTTTTTATCTGTGGCAGTTTTAAAATTATATTACAATTTTTTAAATTATTTTGTTTTATTTTTCTTTCTTTCTGTTAGTCTTTATTAGTATTTTCTGTGGCTTTTTTAAAAAAAATATTTGACAGTATAATTAATAAATGATTTTATTTATATATTTATTCATTTAAATGTTGAATTATTTACATTTTATTTGGTCATTTTTATTGTTACATTTTTATTTATTTTACATTTCATCTTATCTTTAAATGGTCTTTTATGTCTTTAAAAAGACCATTGTCTTTAATATCTTTATATTGATTTTCTTTTTTTATTTTCTGTGGCACTTTTTTAAAATGAAATATTTTTATCTTTAGTTTATTTTGCTAGATTTTTCTTTTTTTTTAATTTCCTGTGGCATTTTTTTAAATGAAATGTTTTTTTTTTCTTATAATTTTATTTTATTTTGCTTTATTTATTTATTAGTATTTTTGTGGCTTTTTTTTATTTTACAATATTTTTAACAATTGATTTTATTTTGCTTTATATTATTAAATTTTACATTTCATTTTTGCTTTAAATCATTTGGTTTAGTCTTTGTTTTATATATATATATTTAAATAAAATAAATTTTTTTTTTATTCTGCTTGATTTTTTTTTTTCTATGGCACTTTTTAAAGTAATACTGATTTTAAATTTTTTGGTTTATTTATTTATTTATTTTTTTAATATTTATTAACATTTTGAAATACTTGTGTTCCGTTTTCATTTTAATTAAAATTTATTTGGTCATTTTTATTGTTACATTTTCATTTTTATTTATTTATTTTACATTTCATATTAACTTTAAATACGTTTCGGTCTTAGCAAAGTTGTTTACCATTTTCATCTAATATTTATATTTTATTTGATGTCATGTTAACGTTAAGAGTGAAGCTAATTTCCAATGTGTGAAACCACAGTTCACAACCAAATTAATTTGGAGCCAAAGAATAATTTAGATGTTTTCAGCAGTAATGAATCATGTGTGCCAGTGGATTGTTTTGTGAGGGTTCAGTGCATCAGAGAGGCCACGTAAATGCATATTTCATAAGTACATCTATTTAATAGTTTTCTGCGCACATTGGCCAAATGCCTAATGTAGCCCATTTACCACAAGAGCCTCTCTGGATGTGTCTACCTCTGTCCTTTATGCATTTGTGTGTGTGTGTGTGTGTATTTCAGTGGTGACTGAAGCTTTTCAAAAGTAGGGAAGCAAATGTGCACTGAGATCTACTTTATTTTTTATTTTATATTGTATTATTTTGATGTCTCTTGAACCAATCCCTCCGTCACGTGTGAAGATTTCCTTGGCTTTACTCCACACCTACTCGCTTTTCTCCTCTTTTTTCTCTTCTTCAATTTTCTCTCCCTTTCTTGTACTCCTCAATCCTTTTATGCTCTTTGTTTCTGAGTTCACTCTTTCTATACTCATCTTCTCCTCTGATATCTTGGTTTTTGTACTGACCGTCTCTTCATCTCAGCCTCTAGCTGTTCTCTTTCTTTTCATCTGTCTCAGTTTCTATCAGCCAAAGATCTCTCTCTAAATTGGTAATCTTTCTCTTTCTCTCTCTCACACAGGAGATAGCTGGCATCGTTACCTCTTTTTCTCTATGTGATCAATGGCTGGCGATGTTCTGGCTGTTTCGCTCAAAATTCTCTCTCTGATGCATCCAATTTCATCCAGAGTTTTTTTTTTTCTTTGTCTGGGCTTCTATTACACCTTCATCCTTTTTGCTCAATTTTGTGATACTTTGTTGGCACGATTGTGTTATTATATGGTACCTATTATGCTTTTTTTGATTTCACTTTTTCTTTAGTGTGTAAAATGAACTGTTGTGTAAATATGCACACTGTTTGTGCATGTAAACAATCTGCAAAGCCTGTATTTCCATGACGTAGTTATGTCTCTATACAAAAAAAAAAAAAGTAAAATAAGTGATCGCAACAGACTGAGCTGACCAATCAGAGCAGGCTATATGGTTTACGTTATGTCAGTTTTAAAGAGACAGGAACTAAAATTGAGTTTTTCAGACAGAGAGAGAAAAAAGAGATGTGGCAACAATTTACAGTATGAGGAAAATATGTTTTTTCAACTTTAGGTCATGTAAATATATTCTAGCACACACCAAAAATAAAATTATGGAAAATGAGCATAACATGGGCACTTTAGATATTTAATATATATAATAAAGCATCTATACCACAAAAAATAAAAATTAAATTAAAATGAATAAAAAAATAAATACAAAATAAATGAGTAACTGTCAGTAATGGCAAAAATAAAACATGCGTAACATGGTTACTTTAAATATTTAATATAAAAAAGCATCAAAAATAAATAAATAAATGTCAGTAATAATATATAAAATGCAAATTATTTTATTACTAATTGTTTTATAATTTGTTTATAGTATTATATAGTATTTGTATTATATAGGACCTTATTGTATTTTATAAAGTAACATTTTGTTGTTTGTTTGTTGTTAAATTATATTTATTATGATTTTTTTTAAATAATTGTGTTTTTATAAATTTTTTAATTAATCTTTTGCTTTTTAATTCTTTTGTGTGGCACATTTTTAATAATTTTTTTAAATACTTTATTGTTTTAATTTTGCTTGACTTTGCTTGATATATTTCATAAAATATAAAAACATTTAATAAATATAAACTTCATGCAAAGTAATATTTTATAATAAACCAATATTTATTTTTGTTTTATTTTTATAATTTTGCTTAATTTTTTTTCTCATTTGTTTTTATTTAAATAAGTAACTCAGTAATTATGTATAAAATAAAAATAAAAAATGTTTTAATTATTTCATAATTTGATTATAGTTGTATGTAGTGTTGTATTGTACCTTATTATACTAAGTTATACTTTAGATTTTATTGATTTAATATTTTGTTAATTTTTAGAAAATTATATTTTTATTACTTTTTAAAAAAAAATATATATATATATATTGTACTTTTTTTAATAAAATCTTTTTATTACATTTTCTGTGGCACTTTTTAAAAAATAAAATATATTTTTTATTATATTTTTTTTACTTAAATATTGAGTTTTTATTTTGCTTGATTTAGTTTTTTACATTTTCTGTGGCACTTTTTAAAATAAAATATTTTTAGATTTTATAAAATATTGTTTTTTTTATTTTTCTTAATTTCGTTTTCATTTTTTCTTTTCTGTGCCATTTTTAAAAAAATAAAATATTTTATATTTTAGAATTTTTTAAATAGAATTATCTATCTAATCACCTTATTCTTATTTTTATTATTTTTATTTATTTTTATTATTTTTACTTTTTTATTTATTTATTTTTCCCGCAATTTTCTATGTAGTGTAGATGCTTTAACATAACATATTAGTAACACAACAATGCTCTTGCTCTTGTGATTTGTCATTAACTAGTGATTTAGCTAGAACAGATGCATGTTTGCCCTCTAGTAGCACTTCTCTGTCTTTTTCTCTCTCTCACTCTCTTTTGTTTATCAGAATGTTTTTTTTTTTCACATAGTCTAGTTTTAAGTGCAGTAACCCCCATGGGCAAGCTTGCTGCACAAACATGAGTGATATCATTGTGTGGCATCACAACAGACACACTCTCCTCTGTTCCACGTCGTCAAAGCCTGTACTATCCAAGCACGAGGTCCACGCAAACATTGCAACATCATGTCGAACCACACAGCTCTCATTCAAACCCTTTTCAATCCGTCACACTGTTGAAGTCTGCATGAGGGTTTTGTGTTCTCTGGGTTACAGCACACAGGCTCTATTTAGACCCGCTGAAACCCATGTCAGTGAACTTCTCCGACCTGGAGAGGGCGGTTCTGTCTGGTTCTGTGGGGACCAGGAGTCCTGACAGGGGGAATGGAAGTTTATTTCACATGCAGAGCTGGGCTGGGTGGGACCAGACTGAGCAGGAAGTCAATCAACCCTGCTTGATATTGGGTTTATTTACACAATGGGCAAACGGAGGGATGGAGTTAAAGAAATGTGAGAGCTGGAAGAAAGGAAAAAGGAAGAGCACATGCTTTTGGTTTGGGCCTGATTTGATCTGAATTGTGGCTTGAAAATCTTAAAGGAACAGTTCAAGCAAAAATTCAAACTCTGTTATCATTCTTTTTTAGAATCTTTGAACATTCCGCTAAACAATTCTCTGAGTGTTGCATGAATTCCGTTAGTCGTGCAGTTTTGGAATGACATGAGGGTGAGTAAATAATCAGAATTCAAATTTTTTGGTCAACTGTCACTTTAAGACAAAAAACAAACCCACACTTAAACTCCATCATGTACTCAGTCGTATCAAAATGAACCGCTATCAGAAGAGTATTTACACACGGATTCAGATAAACCGCAGGGCATTCTGTCTGATACCTCGCTGAGCAGTTCTGGCCCTTGAGGAATTCAATTATATTGTACTTTGCCGTTTACCACATTCTGAGTCAACTAGAGGAGCGGGAGCTGCTGCATCATTGAATTCTATTTGAGTATGCTGACTGCATTTCTTATTTACTGGCTGTTATTGATAAGGAGAGGAAAAGCATGTTCGGGGAAGATGACCCAACTTTAGCCTTCAACCATCTGCCACCTAGTTTGACATATGTCACATATAAACCAGAGCATCATTTCTATAGCTATAGCTTTCAATACCCTAAACTACTAACCTTAACTTGTTATGAAGTAGGCAGGCTTTAATGCATATATATATATATATATAATTTATTTGTTTATGTATTTTTATTATTCTTTTTATGAAAAAATAGTACATTTTGGTATTTTTTTTAATTAAAGTTAAATTATAAAAATGAAATACAAAAATAAATATTGGTTTATTATAAAATATTACTTTGTATGAATTTTTCATCATTTAAAAAATATAAATATGTATATTAAATGTATTTTTAAATATTTTATTAAAAGAAATATCACTTTATTATAAATACAAAATTTAAAAAAATAATAATAATAAAAACAAAAACAGAAATTAGGTTTGGCTGCTACCTTATGATTATGTAAAAAAAGTACATTTTGGTCTTTTTTTTAAAATTAAAGTTACATTATAAAAATAAAACACAAATAAATATTGGTTTATTATAAAATATTATTTTGTATGAAATTTTCATCATTTAATAATATTAATTAATATATTTATTAAAAGTTTTTAAATTTTATTAAATAAACTATTATTTTCTGAAAATTATTAATAAGATAATATTTTAGTACTCTTTTTATTCAAATTAAATTTATGAAATATTTTATGAAAAAATACAATTACTTGTTTAAAATTAAAAGTATAAAAATGAAATACAAAAATAAATATTGCTTTATCAAATATTAGTTTGTATGAATTTTTCACCATTTCAAAATATAAAATAATATATTTATTAAATGTATTTATTTATTTATAATTTATGAAATAAAATATTTTACGAAACAAATAATAAGAAAATATTTTGATTCAAATTAAATGATTTTTTTTAATTAAATATTTTATGAAAAAATAATACAATATTTTAGTAACTTTTTAATTAAAATTAAAGGATAAATTAAATACAAAAACAAATATTGCTTTATTATAAAATATTACTTTGTATGAAATGTTCATTATTTAAAAATATTAAATAATATATTTATTAAATGTATTCATTTATATTGTATGAAAATAAATATTGCTTGTAAAATATATAAAATATTTATATTAATATTTATTTATTATTTTGTGAAATTAAATATACATTAATTTAAAAATGAATATACAGTTACAATTAGTTACTAATAATTAAAATGAGAAAATATTACTTTGTATAAATATTTTCATTATATAAAAATAAAATATTTTATTTGTCATTAATAAGTGATCTCTATTTGTTTATAGCTTTACCATAGTCAATTGTGAGTGCAGTTACTATAACTTTCCTCACGGGCAAACCGTTTTAATATACAGCTATGTGGGCGACAGTAATATACTAGACGAGAAGCAATGGATTATTTGGAAATAAACAGCTGTGATGAATCGCTTCTTGCTTTATTGCATTGCCATGTGAAATAACTGCCATTAAAACAAAGAAATAGCAGTTGTACATTTAGGTTTCCTCTTTTTTAGATGCTCACAAATTTCCTTTGTGATTAAAACAGTGGTCACAATATTCATAATTTAATAAGGTTTCCATACATTAGCATATCATTGAAATGCTTTTCTTTCTAACCAGTGAAAGGCAAAGCTACAGCGTGCTTTGTTTTGTATTAATGAGACATTTATTACTTCAGGTACATTGTACAAAGTTACACTTGGTTTGTTTCAATGCCTTTCAGCTAAACTGTTTGGGACGTTGGCACTGGTTTCTCTGTACTCAGACTCTCTTTCTGAACGTCGTCCAGAGACGCTGCATTAAGGGTTTGTTCCTGTAAGATGCTCAAGGTCTCTAAATCAGACCTCTCACTCACTGTTCCTGCGCTAACAGACGGCCGAGCCAAGACTCTCTTTGGCAGCATCCTCGGGTTTTTTTCTCCATTACTTTAATTGCCTTTAACCTATAATCAATGTTCATACAGTGAGGGAAAGAACTAAGCATTTCTGTGTCAGTCACTCTGATTAAATTTAGGCTCAGCCGCTTTGACATGCACAGAAGCTTTCTCTGTTTGCCTTTCAAAAGTTTCTTAACACGTCGGATAAGCAAGTTATTGGAGCGTTCGTTCATTTAAAAATCTCAGTTAGGGTGACAGTATTAAACTTGAATACACTCTAATTGATTTGAAAACATAGTAATGAACAACAGTGGAATCTGTGAATCATATTTTCTGAACTGTCCAAACAAACTGACTCTAGAACAATTTACTAGAATGAATCAGACTCTTAAAATGCTACATATTTGCTTATAGCTTTATAACTCGCAATTGCGCGTTATAAAGTCAGAATTGCGATATATGAACTTGCAATTCTGAGAAAAAAGCCACAACTGCAAGATCTAAACTTTAAATTCCAAGGAAAAAAGTCACAGTTGTGAGATAAACTCACAATTCTGAGAAAAAAAAACTTGCAGTTCTGAAAAAGTCACAATTGCAAGATATAAACTCATAAATTCTAAAGAGAAAGGTCAAAAATTGTGAGAAAAAAAATCTAAATTCTGAGAAAAAAGAGTCACAATTGTGAGATATAAACTTGCAATTCTGAGAAAAAACGTGCAGTTTCAAAAAACAATTCTAAGACCAAAGTCACAACTGCAAGATATAAACTCGTAAATTCTGAGGAAAAAAGTCAAAAATTGTGAGAAAAAAATCACAATTGTGATATATAAACTCGCAATTCTGAAAAAAAAAAAAAAGCCACAACTGCAAGATCTAAACTTTAAATTCCGAGGAAAAAAGTCACAATTGTGAGATAAACTCACAATTCTGAGAAAAAAACTTGCAGTTCTGAAAAAAGTCACAATTGCAAGATATAAATTCGTAAATTCTGAGGAAAAAAGTCAAAAAATTGTGAGGGAAAAAAAATCACAATTGTAATACATAAACTCGCAATTCTGAGGAAAAAAAGTCACTTCTAAGAAAAAAATACACAATTGCAAAATATAAACTTGCAATTCTGAGGAAAAAAGTCATAATTGTGAGAAAAAACTCAAAAAAGTGCAAATCTGAGAAAAACACTCAATTCTGAGAAAAAAGTCACAATTGCAAGATGTAAACTCGCAATTCAGAGGAAAATACTTGGAATTCTGAGTAAAAAGCCACAACTGCAAGATCTAAACTTTAAATTCTGAGGAAAAAACTCGCAGTTCTGAGAAAAGAAAAGTCAATTGTGAGATAAACTCACAATTCTGAGAAAAAAACGTGCAATTGTGAAAAAAAAGAAAATTGCAAGATATAAACTTGCATTTCTGATGAAAAAACATCATCATCAAAAAACAAAAAATCATTGAGATTTGCGTATAAATGTGATATAAATTTGTAATTACGAAATGACTTTTTTCAAAATTTAGAGTTTGTATCTCACAGTTCTGACTTTCTCAGAATTGGGAGTTTATGTCTCACAATTCTGACCTTATAATTTGCAAATACAAGTTTATATCATGCAGTTCTGAGAGAAAAAGTCAAAAGTCAGTTCTGAGAAAAAAACTTGCAATTCTGAGAAAAAAGCCATAATTGTGAGATATAAACTCCGTTCTAAAAAAACCCTTGCAATTCTGAGAAAAAAGCCACAACTGCAAGATCTAAACTTTAAATTCTGAGGAAAAAAGTCAAAATTGTGAGATAAAAATCACAATTGTGATGTATATAAACTCGCAATTTTGAGAAAAAAGTCACAATACAGTCAAGATACAAATTTGCAATTTTGAGTAAAAAAGCCATAAAAACGTGCAAATCTGAGAAAAAAGGTCACAATTGCAAGATGTCAACTCACAATTCAGAGAAAAAAAAACTCGCAGTTCTGAGAAAAAAAAGTCAATTGTGAAGAAAAAGTCACATCTGCAAGATATGAACTTGCATTTCTGATGAAAAAATGCAATTCTGAGAAAAAATCATTGAGAATTGCATATAAATGCGATATAAATTTGCAATTCTGAGAAAAAAAGAATTGGGAGTTTATATCTCACAATTCTAAGAAAAAAAGTCAGAATTGCGAGATGCAAAGTCAACACGCTCAACATTTTAAAACAAAGCAGCGTTGTGACTTTAAATACTACATTAATATGCATTATATGAGGGTAAGATTACAAAAAAAAAACATCTAAAGACAGCAAGTTCCTCTCAGAGATACATTCATCAGCATTTAGGATTTTCTTTCAGTATCTCACGCATTGTGAACAGTGATCTGCTCTGCCTAATACAGTATTTTCAACTTTTTGCATTTGTTTTCAGTATGAAATAATTCAAATGAATTCAAGTGTCATAATTGTCTAATCATCAGTCAGTAGTGTATGCAGTTTCCAGATTTTCTCTCAATTCACGATCACCGTCTAAGTTGCTTCGCCACTTGTACCGTACTTGTTTTTAAAAATTCATACAAAGTGTTCATACAAACCGATATATATCACCCAGCACTAAAATAAGAGACAACAAGCGTTAAATCCTCATTCTTGCATTCATTGTCAGTTTAGTCCGAAGAAGAAACCAATAGAACATAGAGAGAAAGAGTGTGTTATGAGCTCAGAGTTAAAGACGAAACGCTCACGCAGTGCTGTCCATCTGGTCTGCTTGGTCAGTACCGGTTTGTTGCCCAATGGAGGTGAGAAAACATAGTCTGTGTCTTTCCAAAGAGTCAGCAAACATGCATTTACACACAAACATGCACACACGCTCGCATCTGAGGCAAGGTAATCCTTCAAAACAAGATGTCCAAAACTCAAAACCTAATAGTGATTCCAGTGACCTTTGAAACTGAGCATCAATCTGAGGCCGCAAGCTTGTGGAATGCCAGGTGGTGGTGAGTGAAAACTCAGCTTAGATTCTTTTGTTGACATTTGGTAGGTCATACAACCACACAAAAAGGAAATCATCTCATCATAACTGTCATTTTGTACAGATATGCAGTTGAAGTCAAAAGTTTACATACACCTTGCAGAATCTGGAAAATGTTAATTATTCTACCAAAATAAGAGGGATCAAACCAAATGCATGTCATGTATAATTTAGTACTGACCTGAGTAAGATATTTCACATAAAATATATTTACATGTAGTCCACAAGAGAAAATAAAAAATTTTTGCTTAGCGATAGTTGTTCATGAGTCCCTTGTTTGTCCTGAACAGTTAAACTGCCTGCTGTTTTTCAGAAAAATCCTTCAGGTCCCACAAAACCACTTTGGTTTTTCAGCATTTTTGTGTATTTGAACCCTTTCCAACAATGACTGTATGATTTTGAGATCCATCTTTTCACACTGAGGACGATTGAGGAACTCATATGCAACGATTACAAGAAGGTTCAAATGCTCACTGATGCTTTAGAAGGAAAAACGATGCATTAAGAGCCAGGGGTGAAAACTGTTGAACAAATTAAAGAGGCGTACGTTTGTCTTATTTTGCCTAAATATACATATATCGGGGTGGTGAACGTCGGTCCTGGAGAGCCGCAGCCCTGCATAGTTTTGCTTCAACCCTAATCAAACGCACTTGAACAAGCTAATCAAGGTCTGAAGGGTTACTAGAAAAAAACAGGCAGGTGAGTTTTAATTAGGGTTGGAGCTGAACTCTGCAGGGCTGCGGCTCTCCAGGACCGGAGTTCGCCACCCCTGAGAGAGATATATATATATATATATATATATATATATATGTTTAATTCATTTATTTTTTCATGTAGTGCTGCCCTACAGAAACTACAGATACTTGCATGTTTCTCAGAAGACAAAATAAAATTGAATATAACCTGATATTCAAATTTCAAAAGTTTTCACCCCTCTGCTTTTAATGCATCGTGTTTCCTTCTGAAGCATCAGTGAGTGTTTGAACCTTCTGTAATAGTTGCATATGAGTCCCTCAGTTGTCCTCAGTGTAAAAAGATGGATCTCAAAA
>JAHKKF010533461.1:0-13576 GCA_019740295.1 Labeo calbasu
ACACTACCAGTTGGAAGGATAAATCCATACCGAACTGTCCATTCACTTTTAAAAGTCCTATTTTCTGCATCAACTTTTCTCACCTTTGAGCATGCCATCTCTACAGTACTCCTCTCTAGCTGTTTTTATTTTTCCAGATTACTTTTCAAACTGATTTAGCGTAACGTAACGTGATCTATACGCCGTAAATGGTTGGCAACTGTCGTAATCACTGGTTTAGCTGTTGTGTCCGCCGTCCAGGCACTGATCAAACGGTGCTTTGGGATTATGTATTTTGGGGCATTTCTCTATCACAAATTACCGGTCCGGACAAAAGCTTAACTTGGTCCGGATCCGGACCGAGGTCCGCCGTTTGGTGATATCTGCTCTAGATAAAACCCTTCTTCCTCAGCTGGGATCATTTAGAGCCCTTTGAAGCTTTAATTTAACTGCATTTTGTACGTTCAAACTTGTGAGCACCATAGAAGTCCACTATATGGAGAAAATTTCTGAAATATTTTCCTCAAAAAACAGTTTGTTTACGACTGAAGAAAGAAAGACATGGACATCTTGGATGACAAGGGGGTGAGTAAATTATCTGTAAATTTTTGATCTGCAAATGAACTAATCCTTTTAATATTCTTCCTTCAACATATACAAGGTTAAATACAAAGATTTGTACACAGATTGTTGCACTGGTGTACAAGTATCATTAACAGGAAGTCATTTTGGGGCCCTTGAAATTATGTAAAATACCAATACACACAAAACATTTACAAACATTAAAAATACTACAAACATATTTTAGCTCCACATAATTTAAATGTAATGGTATTCAGAACAGCAAAAATATAGTCTTAAGTATAAAACAAACATAAAACATTTATATTTAATTATAAATGCCACGTTTCAGATGATAATAAAGCAAATTTTTTTCCTTTAAAGTAACATATTTATTGAATTGCACAAAGTAAGATCAGGAGATAGTTTATGAAGAAAGTAAATAGGGATGATTTTGATTTCATATTGACTTTAACAACTAAGTAGTTTGTGTACGTAAGTCTCAAACAGATGCAGCCACCGCTAATGACGTTAACTGATTTAATGTAATTTAGTGTTTTTTCAGCTCTACATATTAGATTTGCTCTTATTAGAGCTTAGGATGTTGCAGCCATCAAGGAACGTGCTCTAGAAACATGTTTTTAACAGTTTTATTAAACAAAAATAAAAATGTGACAATTGATAAAATCATTACAATCTTTATAATCATTTAACAAAATGATTTATTTATCAATTTTGTAATTTATATATATATTGTGTGTGTGTTTTTTTTATACTTTCTGAAGAAAATGCGAGTAGTAATAGATTGTGCATCTCATCCATGTCCACATCACAAATGCCATGGGACAAGCAGAGACTGTGAGTGCCCTGTGAGGACATAACAGGTCTAGTCAAGTGACTTGTCATTAATGGAGCTGGGCAAAACATATGATCTGTCGCGTCACTGACCTCATATTGGATTTAGCCACTTAAAAAGCATTTTTGGCAAGACGTGTTTGCTGATGTGAGATAGTGGTCTAAAAATAGGAAGGGAAAAAAGCAAAGAAAAAAAAAAACACAGACAAAACAAAGAGGCCGCTGTTTATCTCTGAGTTTATGTTCAAAACAAGTTGGAAAATGGAATCGATGTCAGTATTCACGCAGTGTCTAATTCTGTGAAGTTAGCACACATGAGCTCGCCATGCTCACCTGATTAGATGAATAAAAGAAAACAACTTCCAAGAAAGAGATTTCTGTAAGCAGAGGAGCACTGAAGATGTCACATTTTCAAAATATTTTAGAACTAGGAATAATATAACACTAATGGAACTGCATAAAAAAAATCATATTGTGATTTTGACAAATATTAGTTATAAGTTTCAGATCTCACTTTTCTTTGAATTCACATGGCACTTGAAAGTGAATTTTTGCACCACTTAATTGTGACAATTGTCACAATTTATGTAATATTAATTTTAATAATAATGATAATTACAAGACTTTTAGATTTAAATGCCACTTAATTATGACAGTGTCACTGTTCTCTTTTTAAAAGAAGGTTGAGTTGGCTAAAAAAATATATATTTTTTATTTTAATTAATTGTGACAATCACAGCAGAGTTGAATATTTAACTGTCGAGTTAAATATTATTAATAATAATAATAATAATAGGATTTTTATTCTACCTAACTGTCTCAGGGTCACACTGCTGAGTTGAATATTTTTAACAACAACAACAACAATATGATTAAACTATTGTAAAAACTATTCACCCTTGCAATTCTATCAGAAAATGCAACCCTTCTCTCAGAAAATTGTTGCAGTGGCAAATGTTTTGGTACTCGCATTTTTTTTTTTTTTGCATTGGAACAACACAAAAAACAGAGAAGAAAAGTAAAATTTAATATAATTCCACACAAAACCCAAAAAAAATGCACGGACTGTTACAATTTCTTCACTTTCATATGGCATTTAAATGCTAAACCCTAAAAGAACACCATTGATTTTCAGTGTGCAGCTGATGCATGTTAATAACAAATGTTAGTAATGTAATGCAGAAAATCCCAATACCTTATTAAACCACTCAGGACTCTTCTTCTTAGCCATGGCAAGGGTGGAACCGAACCCTGCGATCATGCCTGCTGTGGCTACAGTAGAAAGGAAAACACCACCTGAATAAGAGGCAACAGACAATACACTGAGGTGAACATTTTAAAAGGAACATTCAAAGTTATGAACATGCTGTCGTTAACGTGACAATACTGTCCGCTTCATCCTCTAATAATACATACATCAAAATGATAACACTGACAAACTTAAAAAGCCAATGGATTAAAAACAGAGTTCAAACAGAAGGAATAATGTACTACAACTGCACTACAATATTTAGTGAAATACTTCAAGGCATCATTAACTAACACTGACTGCAGCACATTTTGAGTTTGTTGGCAGAGAGTGCAGGCTGAGAGTGCAGGTCTGGAGCCAGACGCAGACAGCACCAGGACAAACGCATAGAGTGCAAACAGAGCGGATTCCAGAGAAAGTGATGTTTAGTGATAATGTAACATATAAAGAGTTTTGAGGATGTTAATCGATGGTTTTTGCTTCTGTGATTAAGTACTGATTTTAGGAAAACCATATTTAACTGCTGAATGATAAACTACACTATCATGAACCTGAGGAGAGATTAAAGGTTTATATGAAAAAAAAAGAACATACAGTTGGGATAGTTGTTAATGAATCCCTTGTTTGGCCTGAACAGTTAAACTGCCCGCTGTCCGAAAGGTGTATGTAAACTTTTGATCAAACCATATCGGAAAAACTGCAATATATTGGTTGCAATACTGATAATGTAATATCATTTTTTAAATGCCTATAGAGAAAATTAAAAGATCTGAAAAACAAAAACAACATAGTCAAAAATTAACTAAACATTTGAGCAAAAAAGGCACTGAAAATCTTGTTATAATATAAAGAATATAACATTTTAAGAATTTATTTATTAAATAAATGCTTATAAGAGACTATTTGTAAATGGTTAAAAATGCCATTGCATATGAAAGTTGTTTTATTTATTTAATTGAATTTATCTAATATTATTGTATAATATATAATAATATTATTTAATATTATTCATTTATTATTATTATTTATTTATTAGGATCTGGGACGTTTAATAGTATTCATTAAATAATAATTCAACTTGCTTCTTGCATTAACATTAAACGATGGTAAAATGTATTTAGATCTCAGAAGAAGTCTAATATATATATATATATATATATATATATATATATATATATATATATATGTTATCTGAACTCAAGNAAGTCTAATATATATATATATATATATATATATATATATATATATATATATATATATATGTTATCTGAACTCAAGTCTGGTTTCAGTACATTTGTAATTAGTAACTTTTGCATTTCTATTCGAAACAGACGGTTCTCGTTTCAATGATCCGGTGAGTTGTTTACTGAACCTCTGGCTTATTAAACAGTTCACTTAAAAGATTCGACTCTAAGAAAGATTTGTTCACGAATCGCACATCGCTATTTGCAGGCAAAGTACCAAAATTGTAGAATGTAGCGAATACAGACATTATAGACAGTATTCCTATATAACATTTTACATTCAAATCCAATTTTCTGTTTTAATGTGTGATTAATCAGAATAAGATCAGTTATCCAAATAAGTGATGTCGACGGATAATTAACAAAGCTTGTGCGTATTCATACCAATGTCCGCATATGCTATCAAAACAAATCAAACCTTTTATCAAGAGTGATTTGTCGTCTTCAGTGTCATTGACTGTCCCACTCGCGTTTGCCTGCTCCACTGACATCTTGAACGGGTCCGACTTACACAAACGTCCGGTGGAAACACGTCAGGCGGAACCTTTCATATTACAATAATGGAATTGATGTACAGCATTTCACTGGACAACAATTGCATTATAAGCGTGCGTACTGTTATATTCTTACTATTAACGTCTATCTATAATTGAGAGGACTGCAAGAATAAAACACATATTAATGGCATAGTAACAATACGGCTGTAAGGGTTTATGTTGTTTGCGAAAATACGCAATTCTGTATCTATATGTTATTTTTCATATTGATAAAATAGCTTCAAACTCATAATAAGGTGACATTTTATGGAACTAGATATGTGTGGGTAAGAGGAGGACTGAGATTCCGCCGATCAGTTCGGCTGTGTTTTAAAACTGAGTGAGCTCACTACTTAGACAGCATTCGGGACATCACATACTGAGAAAACGCGCAGTCTACGTTTATAATCAGAAATGTTCTTAATATTCATTAATGTCTTCTTAAGTGATTGTTTGTTTGTATTTTTACTGATGCAGTATAAGCACAAATAAATCAAAGCTCGATCTACGATTGCCAAAAATGCTGTCAGAGGCAACTTCTTCACTTTCTTTTGAGACACACGCACAAAAAATGCTGTCTAGGTATTTTATTCAGTTTTAAAATACATGTAGGCAGGCATTTCGGTCTTTTGAGACATGCTCAAAAATGCTGTCTATACTGGCAGCAGCCTAGGTTTTGAACATGTACACAAAACGTGGTCTAGATCTGCAGCTCACTGGTTTTTGAGGCACATAAGAAGTTTTTAAGACGTAACCCGAAAAGCTGTCTATACAGACAACTGACTTTGTTTTGTTTTGACCACATTCGAACATGCTGTCTACATAGACAGCTCGCTATGATTTGAGACGGCGCCGCTGTTTATAGGGTCATCTTGTGCTGTGAGCTCATGCAGTTCACGCGGTGATCCACTCCAGCCACATCCTGCGCACAGCGATCCTTCCTCCCTCTCTCTCCTTCATCATCATCGATATAGATGATTAAACACCCTCCTCTGTATGTTTGCTGTTTCTAACATCCTGCGTGCGGCGTCAGAACTAGATTTTCAGCTGCCGATCGTGCAATAAAGACCTTCTAGTGAACGGGATTACGAGGACATCGGAAGGACGTTTTTTAACGTTGTATTCCAGTTGTTTTGAGTGGATTTGGATTCATCTGAGCGCTTCTGAACCGCATTAACGGAGTTAAAAGCTTTAAGACGCCAGCAGACAAAGCGACATTTCTGGGCATGATGTCCACATGCCTCTGTGTCCTGGAGCGCATCCTGTTGTGTTGAGGATAGACATCTGCAATGAAGGAGTTATCCAAACAAACATGTAAACCAAACACGCGGATCTTATTTCGTTTCCGTCGTTTTGGATGCAAATATTAGCATTTTTAGTTCAATGCAATTAAAACATTGAAGATTGCAGTAAACATGGAGATAAGAAAATGGTTCCTTGGTTACAGTTCCACGCTTTTCTTTGGGTTGTGTAATGCCTCCTCCATCAGATCAGAGATGTTTCTTCAACATCCAACCGCCTCGTTAGTTTCTTGAGAACATTTGAATTCTGATCCACTTCTGTTGCTTTAAAGTTTAGTTTTATTGCTGCCAGGTAAATGACAGGCAACATGCACCTTGGGGTAGAGGAGCCCATCCGAGAGTGCCAGTACAATCAGATCTGCACACATAACTCCTCACCCATGGACACTCCACACACCAAGAAGAAGAAGATCAAAAGAAAATGGCAGGTCTTTCCTGGCCGAAATAAGTTTTACTGCAACGGCCGGATCATGATGGCAAAGCAGACTGGGGTCTTCTATCTTACCATGGTTCTCATTTTGGTGACCAGTGGCCTCTTCTTTGCCTTTGAGTAAGTACACTGACCCACTGGAGAATTCAGTGTCTTCTGTCTACTCCAGACACCTCCAAAAACGTGTTTAGGCCATATACACTTTTAAAAATAAAGGTTTTTATTGAGATATATGGGATCACGAAGAACCTTTAACATCATTTGGACCTTTGCATTGCAAAAAGTTCTTCACACTAAGAAATATGGTTCTTTTGGGGTCCTCTGGGAACCCATAATGATTTTTTAATTGACTCTTTTTAAGAGTGTTCCATGAGAAAATACCTAGTGTTCTTTGAAGCACCTCATAACTACATACCAATATTACTAAATGATATCAGCACTGTACACTACAGTACTGTTTTTTGTTTGAAGTGACCATTATGATTACTGATGATAAAGTTTAAAAGTAGCTAGACATTAATGGTGCAAATATGCAAACAAAAGTTGAGAAATATGCATATTTTGTCATAGAAACCATAACTAGCTTTGAAAAATCTGTGCAGCTCCCTCCTCTTGAATTGTCCTGATTAATCTTGATAAAGAGTTGCTGTGTATTGTGCTTCTTTTATACCTGGGCATTTAAGCAGCAATTGAATGTGGTCTGGGATCCTGAAGTGCAGTCCCACTCAAGCCAGTGCAGTAATTTAGACCCTCTCACTAACACTGAAAGACATTTACAAGTGGTAAATCTGGTGTAATATAATTACTTCAGTCCGCATAACTTTCAACACACTGCAGCTGTAAGGGACTCCTTGTGTTTGTAGGTCAGGTGAAGTTTAACTAACCCAGAGTCGAAACTATTGACGTATAACATTTGGATTCCTGACATTTCCGAAGATCTTCAGACAAGAGAGCCTTGTGTGTGAGATTTTTCAGGGGTTACAGTAAAAAACGCATATCAGGTGGTACGAAAAACGTGAGGCTCTGCATTACTCGAAGCATGTTTGCCTGTACGCCTCCACTGGTTGTTAAAGAATCTCTCAGTGTGATCCTGAGGCGGCTGCTTTGGATAAGGGTCGTGTGGAGCGGAGATTTTCCAGTGTCCCATCCCCCATCACCAAGCCCCATACATTCCATACCACAACTTCCAAAACATAGACGTGGTGCGGTCCTGTTTCCATGGCGACGGTTTCCCTTTCCCGATCTTTGTGTGCTTTTGGAACAGCCTGTGTCTCCTAGGAAACAACATGACGACCCAGCCCACAGTTGTATTTTCTTTGCTCAAGGGTTAGTCTTGTCATGCTTTTTGAAACGATTATAAAGTCATTACAGAGGTTTCGTGATCCATTAAATACAGATAGCTGAAACCACAAACGGAAACACATTAGCCGTGCTGGTGAAAGGCAGTTGGTTTGTTGCGCAGTTCAGGACAAAATGTTTACTCGTAAATCATTGTAAGCCCAGAATAATGGTTAGACTGAATGCAAAACACCCCTTGAATGCATTCAGCATGGGTATCACAGGCAGGAATGAAAACAGGAAATGGTTCAAGCAATAAGACTAACTGAAATGCAAGCAGTGTGCAGAGTTTAAACTGTACTTTGCGGATAGTTACATCATGTCTCTTTCTGGTATCCCTGCTCATGAAATGCATCATAAAATTATCGTGTTTACCAGCTTAAGTTGAACATATAATTTGTACATAACTTGTTGTGCTTACTAGCTGTGTAATGTTACAATCTCAGCATGGATGCTTTAAAGGGGTCATTGGATGCAAAGTTCACTTTTACATGCTGTTTGAACATTAATGTGTCTACCCTATACTCTATAATAAAAATCCATGCAGTGGTTTTTAATTAATCTGTAAAAATAATATCCCCTTTTTCAAATCGAGCCATTCTCAGATGCCTGTCGTTGTGGCGTCACACCAACAGAGGCCGCTTTGACGATAGTTGATTGACATGAGCGTCTTACCTCAGATCAGCTGTAACAGTCCGACCTCCATTGTTTTGATGCCGGAGCCGGGATGGAAGTTAGACAAGAATATCTCAGATTGAGCGATTGAGGTGTTGTGTTGCTGGATGTATTAATGATCATAGTGGTCGTCATTTACTCCCGACATCTAAGCCGCTGAATATGCAGTGGATTTGTTTTTAAAGGGAATGCGCCTCTCGATCTACATAAATGCGTCTGTGTTGCAAATCATTCGTGATCCAGCTTCACGTACAATCACCTTTCCTAATAATGTGCTAGTTAGCAAGTTTAGTGGCTAAAGTAAACGCGCTCGTCACTCCACAGAGAGAAGAGAGGGGCGGGTTGAGCAGAGCTCATTAACATTTAAAGCAGCTTCGACCAGAACAGGATCATTTTTGCAGAGCTTATTTTGACAAGGTAAAAGGGGTGTTGTTTTACACTACCATTGAGAATTTTTAACCAAAGTATATTATAGACTTTTCCTTAAGACCCTAAATAAGCATATCAACTTGTGGATAATGGGCATCCGATGACCCCTTTAAATTAATCAAAAATGACAGTAAATGCATAGCCTTGCATCGCATGAATACATTTTAAAATGTATTCAAATATTTAAAATTGTATTTGGGTCATTCTGTGTCAAATCAACCAAATTTCAAAAACAGCTTACATTTTTTATTTTGCTAATATTTTTTTTCTGAAGCAAGATAAACATGTATAGTGATGAAAGCCAAAATATTAAATGTCATGGATGAATATTTTCTGAGTAATCCACTATTTTGAAGAGGGTGGTCAGAATGGCAATTTCACCTGAGATTCAGAGTTATATTACAGGGGGGGTTAAAATGACTTTAGAAAGATGGCAGCATCGTAATGTTATTTTTACACAGAGATTGGTAGGTCTGTTTGTAAAATCTGTTGACTTTAGCAATCTTTGTTGCATTATGTGCCAATGGTGACCATTCGAAAATGGGGAAACGGCACTTTTCGAGTTTTTTCTTCAAAGTTTGCATGATTGTAACTCAAGAAGTATTAAAAGTATCTTAATGTTTTTTTAGATGTTGGGTTTTAACAAACGTTTGACATCTTTATTTTTAATGCCCTGTGAGATTCGGTTCCAGAGATATTGGAATTTTAATGGCTTCAAGATCAAATTGTTAATTTTAAGTGGTCAAAAGCCAAATGTGGGTCACTTTTAAAAAATATGATACTACTTTTCTTTTAAAGAGGAATGTCTGAAGTACAAATAATGTTGAAACTAGAGATGTATGCCATTTTCTTCTGTCAAGACAACTGCATTAAACATACCTGTCTGAGTGCCATAAATATTCTTTTTCTAACATTTGCATGCCTATAACTCAAGAAGTATTATAGATATTGCAATATGATTTTAGATTCTAGTTGTTAATAAACTTTACATAGTTCAGTCCCAGATATATGGGGATTTCAGTTTGGCTACATGTCCAAATTGTTGAATATTACCCATTTTCAGTGGTTGAAAACCAAATGTTGTTCACTTTGTATACAGTTGATACTTAGTTTATTTAAAGAACAATGTCAGAAGAAGAAATAATGTTGAAATTAGAATTGTATCTTGTTTCTCTCTGTCAAAACAGATCTGGCTGAAGAAACACGGAAGGACGCAATATTTCACAACACTACTGTTTTTAACAGTATTTTTGATCAAACAAATACAGCCTTGCTAAGCCTAAGGACTTTTTAATTAAATAAATACATACTTACTTGCTTGCCAACTCCAAACTTTTGATCAGTAATGCATTTAGTCTTCTGGCTATACTTCTGAAACAATGTTTTTTTTTATTTTCATTATCCCAGTGTAATGGTTTGTTTCATTGTCAATAGAGTGGTAATAGAGTGGTAATCAATATCATAATGTCCATTGTTTATACTGAACCTGAACATTCATTTGAAGAGAAATAATATTAAATAATCCTTTGAACATTTCATGTCTTGATAAACAGGCAGATGAAAATACAAACTATGGAATGGGATAGATAAATCTGTTTTGAGTATCTTAACACCTCTAAATTCAGCAGCACTGTTTTTGTAGTTTTGTAGACTTTTGAGTTCAGAAACTTTAATCTTTATTTATAAAATGTGACTTGATAATAGACTGCAACTCTCGCCATGGTGAAAGTCCTTGTGTGTCAGGATAGTGACCCTGTAACCTCTCAGTCTGTCATGACAGTCTTAAAAGTGTTCCTTGGAGACCACTTCACAAGGAATCTTTAGAGCTGTAAAGCTGACAATGACATTAGAAGCAGTGGTAAACACAATATAGCATTCCTAAAAGTTCCCTTAGGGGATTGCTATTTTAACATGCTATAGTCGATAACATCTGACCATTTTGGCTAATTCAATTGCTCTGCCTAGTTGTGCTTAACCAATTTAGCAGCCATCTGATTGCAGTACACACCATTTTTACATGTTTATGTCTTGGAGTCTAAATACCATTAGATATTATGGCAGGCAGATTTTGGGCCTTGTACCACAGACCATTTGCTTGTGCATTGAAACAGATGGTGGTACATTTCACTAACTTCTGAGTGTACAAAAAAAAGCTGCTCTGGATTAATTTTTAATATTTTTATCCCAAATCCCCCCAAAACTGCATTAGATTTAGATTAGATTATCATGTAGCTTATTCATTTGTGAGATTCACACTCCTGTGTTTGATACCAAGCTGACTGTCACTTTGGATAAAAGTGTCTGCTAAATGTAAATGTATAGTGTATTATTTATTATATAACAGATGGGTAACTGTTTATTTTAGTGACGTAGTAACACCTTCCATGTACTTACTATAGTAATAACAGTAAATTATGCATAATTACAAGTCACTAACCCTAAACCTAACTCTAACCTTAACCCTAAAATAAATACATGTGGTTAATTAATGGGATTATCTTGAATTTGTGGGCTATTTTTGATCATTTTGGTGGCATTTTGCCCAAAGCCTCCAATCATTTCTGACCCTGTTACTTATTTTTGTAATTATACTGTAAAAACATCACGTTAAAATAAAGCAACTAGAACAACTGTACACATCAGAAACTATATTTCTAGCTGAAGGATGCATTTGCCTAATAGAATAAGATTTTAATCAGTGCTAAATTGAGATATTGGCCACTGGACCACAAAACCAGTCATAATTTTTGAAAATTGAGATGTATACAAGCTGAATAAATAAGCTTTCCACTGATGTATGGTTTGTTAGGATAGGACAACATTTGGCTGAGATACAGCTATTTGAAAATATGGAATCTGAAAAAAAAAAATGATATATTGAGAAAATCACCTTTAAATTTGTCCAAATGAAGTACTTTGCAATGCATATTTCTAATCAAAAACAATGTTTTGATATATTTACAGTTGGAAATTTACAAAATATCTTCATGGAACATGATCTTTACTTAATATCCTAAAGATTTTTGGCAGAAAAGAAAAATGTATAATTTTGACCCATACAAATATGCTGCAAATATACCCATGCTACTTAAGACTGGTTTTGTCCAGGACTGGTCCAGGGTCACATATATGAGTCTAAGCTGTTTTAATAAATTGCATTAGCCTGTATCACATATATTGGCCATATGTGAGCTATTTGTAGGCTGACTTTGTGGTAGAACAGTCTGACTAACCAACTGCAGACAGTGGAAGTGTTTGCTATGCTCATTACCAGTCATTATATTTGCAGTGCTGTTTTGATATCCACAATATATCACCTTTTTGCACAACTGAAGTATTTATTACATTGTAATAACACAGTTATGATGTTATTACATGGCAGACTGATTGTCACCGTTTTCGCTTTTTGCTACAGCCAAAAGACAGGACCATTAAAAAGAGGTCCTGACAGTTTTGCATGGTCATGAGCGTATGTTTGTTTTGATTCACCTCATATCTCTTGTATTTACTACTGGTATGATTTACTAGCAACACCACATGACCTTCACAGCCAGTTTTTCCATTCCCTCTTTTCCAGCTGCCCATTCCTGGCATCGAACCTGACCCCTGCCATTCCGGCCATCGGAGGAGTGCTGTTCGTCTTTGTGATGGGAATGCTGCTCCGAGCGAGCTTCAGCGACCCGGGCGTCCTGCCCAGGGCCACGCCAGAGGAAGCAGCCGACATTGAGAGGCAGATAGGTGGGAGGAAATGCCAAGATGATTGCTCTTCCTGTCTGTCTTTCCTCGTTGTGTTCTTTTCACATTTGTAGGCTCCGGTTGCAGGTCTGCGCAGCGCTCTACAGAGAATTCTCAGAGTAAAAGGAGACAGAGAACATTTGATGTTATTTTCTCTTCTCGTTTGACATGAATAATGCATGCTCTCTCTCAGGTTTGCTGTCAGCCTAGAGTAATATAAAATCTGCTGAAATATTCATCCCTAGCAAAGATTCACGGTCTCTCTAAGTATTTGTTCATGTTATTCAGTCTGATAGTTTAATCAGTCACGAGTTAATGGTTGTTCATAGGTTGGTTCAGGTATTATTAAAGGGCCAGCGAGGGCCGCACCAGAAGATTTAACGGCAATTTCTTAGTACATTCAGAATTTAACGGTGAAATCACTGCAGGCCAAGCCATTTTATGCCATAACACAACAAATTAGAGAACATTTTCCACAGTGCGCAGGTTGATTTAATTCGCTTGCATATGAATTTGCTGGTTATAATTGAATGGAGTCACTGCTGTAATGAGTTTGCTGGTCTCTCATTGAGACAGAATGTAGTGGACTCCAGTGGTGAGAAATTGAAATCACTGGTGCTGAGCCAGGAAGTGCACTTTAGCTCAGGTTTGTCAGCTCGGGATTTGGAGTTATGTGTCCCTGCTGCTCGTATGAATAATATAGTAGCAAGTAAACACTGCTGTGAGGCCCAGCGGCGCAGTGTGCTGCTAAGAAGATTCATAGTGTGTTGAGGGTCACATAAGATGTGAGCCTATTAAAGTAATAGTTTACTTCAAATTGAAAACTCTGTCATAATTTACCCTTACCCTCGCCCTTAAAGTGGTCATCAGATGCAAAATTCACTTTTAAACGTTGTTTGAACATAAATGTGTGTTGGCAGTGTGTGTACACATCCACCATATGATGATAAAAATCCACCGAGTGCTTTTTTAAAAATCCTTGTAAGTCATAAGCCCTTTCCCTGCTCCCATGATTGTTGATTGACACTGGTGTTTTAGCGTAGACCCGCCCTGAGTGAGCTGTAAACTGTCTGCCATTGTTTCGACGCTGGAGCAGGGGAAGACAAGAATGTCTTCTAAGCGATTAAGGTATTTTGTTGTTGGATGTAATATTGAACAGTCGTCATTTACTCCCGACATCCGAGCTGCTGAAGATGCAGAGAATTTTGGTTTTTAAGGGAATGTGTCCCCGATCTACCTAAATG
>JAHKKF010533462.1:6194-20047 GCA_019740295.1 Labeo calbasu
GTTAATGTTAGTTAATGAAAGTAGTTATTCATTGTTAGTTCACATTAGTTCACAGTGCATGACTTTTATGTTATGTTAACAAGCATGACTTTTGATTCTAATAACGCATTCGTAAATACCGAAATTAACATTAAGATTAATAAATGCTGTAGAAGTATTGTTCATTCTGTGTTTGTGTTAACTACGGCAGTTAACGGAGGAAGTTCACTTTCTAGAACAAAAATTGACAATGTACTCACCCCCTTGTCATCCAAGATATTTGTGTCTTTCTTTCTTCAGTCGTAAAGAAATTATGTTTCTTGAGGAAAACATTTCAGAATTTTTCTCCATATAGTGAACTTCAATGATGCCCGCGAGTTTAAACTTCTAAAATACAATATCAATGCAGCTTTAACGAGCTCTAAAAAGTGTCTTATCTAACAAAACGATCAGTTATTTACCCAAAAAATGTACAATTTATATACTTTTTAACCTCAAACGCTCGCCCTGTCTATTCTCTGCGAACTCTGTGTAGTCCGGGCCAATACAGTTAGGGTAGGCCAAAAAATTCCCTTATCATTTTCTCCAGTTTCAAAATCATCCTAGTTTGTTGTTTTACCTTTTTTTGTAAAGTGCATTTGATCTTTCCACGTTCGCTTTGTAAACACTGGGTCGGTACTCAGTGATGTAGGACAATCGGGCGTACCACTGAAGTCCACTTTATGGAGAAAAATTCTGGAATGTTTTCCTTAAGAAACAATTTCTTTATGACTGAAGAAAGAAAGACACAAACATCTTTAAAATTATCTGTAATTTTTTGTTCAGGAAGTGAACTTCTCCTTTAACCAATGAACCTTATTGTAAAGTGTCACCATTTAAACTAAAAGAATAATTCACCTTATTTTAAAAAGTGTGTATGTGTTTGAAAAGACAATAAAATCAGAAAGCTCCAGTGTTATTTTGGAGCCAACACAGTTCTTTATTGGTCAACGTAGCAAAATTGTGAGAACCTGTTGCAAAATCTGAGAAAATCTTGAGAAAATCTTACAACCTTACGCAAAATCCTGATCACATGAATTGCTATTGAAATTACTGGATTCGCTTGCGAAAAATGTGCAAAACGGTAAATGTGAACACATCTTAACACAGTATGATAGGTTTTGTCAATTTATCAGATTTAAATTTATTTCATTTGGTATCATGAACTCCAAAACGATTCTTGATCTACATGTACAATGTAAAATTGTAATTTGTAAGCTTTATTTGGAGTACTACTTGTGCACAATGCACATTTCTTAATATTAAGCCTAAAATATGTTTTTACCTACTGTATACTTGCAATAGTTCCACTTTAGCACAATTGAATATAATTATAGTATATCTTTATTTGCCTTTCAGCACTACTTCTGCACAATTAAAGTGCATTAAGTACAAAATTAGTTGTTCCAATTTAGCAGACTTTAAATATACCAGTTTAGTATACTAAACTTTATTAAGTACATAATATATCTAACAATAAACAAAACATTTACTGCATTAATGAATATTACATTCATTCATAAATATACCTTTGTTCACTGTTAGTTTATATATTGCAAAACAAAACAAAACAAAAAAATTGGTGCACACACTGAATTAAACAAAATTTTAGAATATAAAAACTGAAATGGTATTTTCTTTTAAAACGTACTCCAACAATCTTTATTTACTACTCATTTTTGCAGTGTTTATTTTGAAATAAAAATGCTAACACATTAACAATTTTAACTTTATCATAAAGTGTATCCTAAAGATGTCATGAAACCAAATAAAAGCAGTATTATTTTGGACCCCATTGACTTTCATTATATGTAGGGGAAAAGTTAAAACATTTTTCAAAATATCTTCTTTTGTGTTCTGCAAAAGAAACAAAGTCATGCAGGTTTAAAATTATATACGTTTGAGAGTAAATGACACGCTACGTCTACATTAATCAGGATTTCCAAACTGCGTTTTCATTTCAAAACTCTCTCCGTCCACACTAATGTTTTCCAGAAGTTTCTTATCCACACTAAAATGTTGGAAAATGATCAAGTCGCCTTACTGTGCATATGTAAAACCTCATAAAAGCTCACTGAGAAGATACAGAGAAAACAGACATGTTTTCATACAATTCTTCTGGCAGGATCATTATATTTAGGAAAATATCTCACCGTTCACTGACGCGTCCAGGTCGCACTCACTCAATGTTATATGTTTGATCTAGAACACAACTGCCCTCATGTTTTGCCACAGGACAGCTACTGTGAAAAGATTTTCTGTCATCTTTGCAGGACTGTAATATGAACAGTGTTCAAAGTAACATATCTTTAGCAGCAGTGTGAAAATAGCACATAAAAGGCACAAAACCAGTATAAACATAAATATCTGTTGGTACAATATGCATCACATGACTAACCGTGCAACAACGTTTTCAAAAGCCTACGTTTTAATAGTCCACACTACAATGCGGAACTGAAATTTTCAAATTTATCCACTTTGGAGAGCGTTGTCAAACTGTCTCAGTGTGAATGGAAGGCCAAAACAGAGAGAAAAAGATGCGCTTTCAGACAAAAAACAAGAAAAAAAAAACATTAGTGTTGACAAGGCTGGCATAACAGTGAATAAGATGCACTTTTACAATAAAATGCCTTGTGCAAAAATACTGCAAGTGTTTAGTGAATTCTCCCTTCAGGGCAAGTGCTGTGACAGTCATAGTGGTCACTGGCAGCTGTGCTGAGGGTGAGAAATGAAGCTGACACTCTCTTTCACACACAGTCTGGCAGGGCAAAGACAGGATGGGTTAAGTCAAAGGAGTTGTCTATCTGCACTGTAACAGCTGGGGCATCGGCATTTCAGAGGAAAAATTTTTATAGGGCTCGAGGACACCGTCGGATTGTCACGCATAAACTTACTCGCTCTACTCAATCTCCCGGAAGGTTCAAACAGATTCCCCGCACTACTTCGTCCGCTCCCTCCATCTATTCTCTGATATAAAGAGTCAGTAATCCAAGACTCCCGGCGAGGCCGACCCCCCCTAGTACCTCAAACACTTTCTCTCAGTCTCTCACACACATACTCCAATTAGTAGCGGTTTAGCAGAATCTGACCGGCAGACAGGGAGTCGCAAACAGTGAGTATCATGTAAACGCTTTCCTTTCATTATAATGCAAACTAAAATGTGTGCCCGCCAGTCACAAACACCCTGACAAGTCAAGGACAAGAACGCCACTCTTGCACGCACATGCCAGTCCGTGTACATTGATGAATTAATACAGTGGGGGCCGAAAATCTAGAACTTAAACATTTTTGAAAGTTCACATAAATAGGAAATACTTGCTAGCAGATTATAAAAATTATTCAAAAAGGCCTTACACTGAGAATATTACCATAGATACACTACCAGTCAAAAGTTTTTGAACAGAAAGATTTTTAATGTTTCTGCTCACCAAGCCTGCATTTATTTGATCCAAAATACAGCAAAAGCAGTAATACTGTGAAATAATTTTACTACTTAAAATAACTGCTTTCTATTTGAATATATTTTATAAATGTAATTTATTCCTGTAATCAAAGCTAATTTTTAAACATTATACTCAGTGTCACGCGATACTTCAGAAATCGTTCTAATATTCTGATTTGTTGTTCAAGAATGTTTTACTATTATTATCAATATTTAAAAGAGTTGAATACATTTTTTTCAAGATTCTTTGAAGAACAGAAACATCCAAAGATCAGCATTTCAAGATTAAAGTCAATAATACTTTTATTTAGCAAGGATGCTCTAAATTGATCAAAAGTAAAAATAAAATATTCGAAATATTAAGGATCATGTGACTGGACTAATGATGCTAAAAATTCAGACATAAAATCACAGGAATAAATGACATTTTAAAATACATTCAAACAAAATAAATAGTACAAATATTTCTAACTTTTACTGTTTTTGCTGTACTTTGGATCAAATAAATGCAGGCTTGTATACATACATACATACATACACATATATATATATATATATATTATATATTTTTTTTTAATTTATAAAGCATTAAAAACATGAGCCTGTTGCGAAATCTGCACAGGGAAATCTTTCGTCCTCATGCAAAATTACCAAACGTGTGGAAAAACCTGAGACTGTTGCAAAAGTTTTGCACAGTAAATGTGGCTGCACTTAACGCTGTACAATAAGGTTCAAATTGTTAATAATTTAACCAATTTAAACTTAATTTATTAGGCACTATAAACTAACCATAAACAAAAAATTATAGCATTTATTAATTTAATGTTACTTCATAAATATATCACTACTCACTATTAATTAATACACTGAAGATTTGGTGCAGAAACAATTTTTACTCAGAAACTGGCAGAAAATTTCACAATTAATTACAAAGAACCAGCAAGTAAAATTAATTGAATTAAACATTACATTTTGAAGTAGGAAGACCGAAATAGTATTTCTGAGCAAAACTTACTCCAACAATCTTTATTTACAACTTTTTTACAAAGCACAACTTAGAAATGTTGTAACGTTTATGATATCTAATGCAACTTCATAAATTGAACCTTCTCATAAAGTGTTTCCTAAAGATGCCATAAAAGCAGAGTTTCACACTCAGGGTTGTGTGAACACAAACGACTGGTAAATTAGGCCCCCACGGCTCAGACAGTTCAGGTGGCCTCTATTAAATTTCCACTAAACAGAAATGCGAAGAGTTCCAGATGGCAGAACGATGGTGACCTCTAACAGCAGTTTGAGATACAGTAATGCACAAGGGGTTTATCAGGGAGTCACTGTTTAATCAGCGAGGAGCCGTGTCTGGTTATCACCCACACTCTTGAGGAGGTTACGTAAGGTCATGAAGACTACGTGCACAAGCTACTGATCGACTGATGTTAACCATCAGATGTAGTTTAATATGGTTGCATTGCACAGCTATGCGTATGATAGAAGACACCGTTCTGTCGTATCACCTGACGCTAATATTTATTAACTAGAACATGGAGTTACAATATTTTCTCAGACCATTCTCAAAGCATAGAAGCATATGAGGCCCAAATAAGCAACAGATTGATGAAGGGTTGAAAAGAAAGTCCAAAAATAACCGTAAATCTGCTCGTCCAAGCAAATTACTGGAGATGACTTATCTGGTTCTTTCACGGTTATCGCCATTCCTAAAACAGCAATACTGCTTTTATTTACTTACCAAAAACAAATAGTTCTCATTTTTCCACTTGGTGAGTGTTAATTTTGGGCTCTGATACTCAGTGGGCGTGCAGTTTTCTGGATGGCCTGTCTCGCTGCGGTCTCAGGGGGTGGTCAGCGTATCTCACGTGGAGCGGAGCAGTGAGCGTGTTGTGAACAGTCAGCACTATCAGCTGTATTCTGCCCGGCTGCCCCACACATTGATCTGACAGATTGATTACCATAGAGCTGCAATGCTTCTGACTTTCATCTGTGACCTCCCTCTGCACGCGCCTCTCCCTCTCCTCGTACATTTGACATTTATCTATTCATCTTATGAATTTATACATTCTTTGATTTAATCTCATGCGGTTTTATTATTTTTTTTCTGTGCCTTTTGCTCAGTTACAATGACTCAAATATTTCTGTCTTGCCGTTGTCTTTCTGAACTCTCTTAGTTATCATATCTGGGTTACCACTCATTTAATTTCTACCATAAAATGGGAACTATTGAAAACTAAAGAAATATACCATGGTGATAAATAATTGCTATATTCATGTACAGTTCTCCTAAGTTTACAAACCCCTGGCAACATGTGCAAATTTTTCTAAATTTGTAAAAACTGTATTGGTACCTTAAAGGAACATATTGGTACCCAAAGTGTACATATAAGTACCTAAAAGGTACAAAATGTACCTTTTGAAAAGGTACCGTCCCAGTAGCAGCTTTGTATAGGGTCCTGTGAAATCTGTTTTATTTTTTCCCAAATTCAGTTTTATTATTTTCCAAATTCTGTTTTTTTTTTTTTTCCATTTAATTTTTTTTTTTTCCTGTTTTCATTTTTCTAGACTTTATTGTAATTGTTAAATAAACAAATATTATTAATTGAAATCATGAAACACACAATTTCACAGCAATTTATTAAAAGTTGGACAAAAACAAAATTTTTAAAGCCCTATGAAACACGTTTTATTTTGTTCTCAAGTTCAGTTTTATTTTTTACCACATTCTGTGTTTCCATCAAAAATTATTAATCAAAAGAATCTCTAATTAATTGTTTTTTTAATTAATAAATTAATTTTTATTATTATTTTATTTAGTGCTGAGCAGCGATTAATCGTGAAAGTTTTTGTTTATATAATATATGTGTATATACTGTGTATATTTATTATGTATATATAAAGACACACATATATATTTTGAAAATATACTGTAAATACATACTGAAATATATTAACATGTATACATTTCTATTCATATCATTTATATAATATATAAATATATTTAACATATAAACATAACATGTTTTTCTTAAATATATACATGCATGTGTGTATATTTATATATGCATAATAAATATACACAGTACACACATATATTATAAACACCAAACCTTTTATATTGGATGCAATTAATCACGATTAATCACTGTACAACACCAATTTATTTATTCATTTATTATCAGAAATACTGTTGTGTATTTACTTTTCTGGTAAATAAATTCTAGCAAACATTCCTTTATAAATTATGTTTTGATAATAATTTTATTAGTAGTAGCCGTAGTATTACATTGAGTATTATATTTCTGTAACAATTTGTTCAAGTTAAACCAAACTTTTATTTTGACAGGTTACTGTGAAGACCTTTAAGTTTCTGTCTGCATATGACATGACAATAGTTTTTCTCAAAACAAATGGTAAAATGCTCATTTTACCCTCAGAGCAGTTCTAGAGATTGTTTAAATGTTCACATGCTCATATATTGAGGCGGCAGAGGCTGAAAACACAGCAAGCATCATGCACATTTCAGTATGTGTTTAGTAAACAAAACCGTGTGTCTGTGCCATTAAATCACACAGAGACGCACAGAACATGCAGGATTCTTATTTAAATTATCTTTTTGCAGCTTAATATTCACAGACACTAGTCCACATCGCGTTTTGATTTCAGTGTATTGACCTACTTTTCGCTACATGCCGCTTTATACAGTAAATTCCATTTTCATGACTGGATTAGCTTTTATCTGAGAGTAAAGAATGTGTAAACTAATGAGCACTGTACCATGAATTGTAAATCATAATGCAAAGAATACCAGCATACAAGCAACAATGACAACAAATAGGAGCTTCATGCATCAGAGCAAGTGTTTAGCTTTGCAAAGATAACAGCGTCAAAAGCCAATACGATAGAACTCAGAGGAATCAAAGCTCCATTATGTTACTAAATATCGACATCTTCTAACTCCAAGGATTTCTCGCTTCAGACAGAGAGGCTGCATGTCAGACTCTTTTCGGAAGAGTGCTCTCTCTCAGGAAACACTGCTCAGAAAGCAGCCAGAGGATCGGGCTTGCAGTTATTTACTGTAAATAGCAGTTCTTTCACCGAAACACCTAAAGAATCAGTAAAGTGTGAAAAGAAAGTTCTGTGGGGTTGAAGCACTTTGATGTTTCTTCCTGAGACCCGCAAGCTTCAGCCACAAGCGAGCAGGTCTAGTTTCGTGTCAGGAAATCGCATCTTTGACTGTCAGTCCTAATGTACAACAATACGCTTATGTAGAGCGCTAGTGGAAATGCTCTATGCTCTGTTTTAATATTCTAAATAAACTTTTCAGGAGAAAATTGATCTTTTGCTATATTGGCAGCAGGACAAGAGCTGCATGAACTCCAGAGGTTAAAAACCTTTTGATCATGTTCTCCAGCATGACCATCTAAACAAAAACAGTTCACCTGACCACTGTCACATATTTACTTATTTGATTATCATACTTAGAAATAGTGCAGAAACTAAAATATTAGATTTATTTTGCATACTTTTTTTTTTTTAAGTTAAAATGATATAAATGTGCACAATAGAATTGCAACCACCCCATATGTATATAATACAACATTTGAATTTTTAAAAAAGTTGTTTTCTTGAATAAAACTTTTATAACCCAGCATGTGCTGCTTTGCTTAATAGGCTGCTGGCCCTTTAAGACGATAAGCACGCCGAACACCTCCCCCTGTTGGAGGCCGACAGCGCTGTGAACTTGACCTGAGCTGACCCTCTTTCTCCCACCCCTCCCAAATTTCCGCTGCCAGAGCACTGGAGCACATTCCAGCTCCTCTGTGTTTACTGAACATGTGTGCGTGTGTGCGTGCGTCCATGTGCACACGTGTGTGTGTGTGTTTGCTGCATCTTCCCGCTCGGCTGACTTGCAGTGCATTCTCACATGTGAAACGAATGGAAAGAGAGCCGATGTGTTTTAGTGCCTCCTCAAAACGGAGAACCCGCCACAGACGCCTCCAGTGCCACCAAACCAGCCGTGTGCTCCGGTTCGGTCAAACCACCATCCTGTTTGTTTTGACAAGCGTAATATTTATTGTCCCAGCAGAAGCTTCAGAGACCGAGAGTTATAAAAAAAGATCAGAGGAGGACTGGGGCACGAGCCAGGTCATGTGACCTGGTGAAACCGATACGGCCCGAAATGGAGAGCTAGATAAATCGTATAACGCTAATGAGGCTCGCAGCCTAATCTTTCAAAAATGTAATTAATTTGATCATCTTTCGAGGGAGCCGTTTCACCCCGAGAGACTTGCGGTTGAAGCGTTTGCAAAGCGAACAGCCTGTTGAATGAGAGAAGGAGGGCAGTAAGAGTAATGGCCTCTGCTTCTCGATCTGGCCGCCATGCGGGACCCCCCGCCCCACCCTGCTCTTCACTCCATTAGCAAAGATATCGAAACAGAGCTGGACGTTACGGCACGCACACGCACTGGCACACAGCTGCCGCTGCAGAAACACTGCCAGTCCTGTTCAACTTCACTGAGATGAAGGGAATTTGAGCATGCCTTGCAAGTGAAAGATGGCCCTGTGCCTTTAAGGGCAAATGCTGACTGTATGCCTCTTTCACTCTCGCCTTCCTCTCGGCCACTCCTCCTTTTCCTTTCCTCGCGCTCCCTCTCCTTCTCTCTCTGCGGCGCTGCCGTAAGTAGGAGTGAGGGCGAATGGACGCGGTTCCTTATCGGACTGTTTACAGCAAGGAGTTTGTAGGCTATTAGGCAGGTCAGGTGACATGCGGGCTGCCTGTCTGACCCAGACAACTGAGGGTGAAGGTCGCCTGAGGGGGCGGAGAGACAAAAGGGGCGGTAATAAGAAAGAACCAGAGAGTAAGGGAGCGAAAGACAGAGAGAAAAAGGCAGGCTGCAGCTGTGGACCAAAATAATTTTCAAATGCTTGGCAAGCATTTATTTCCTTTTACAGCACTTATGCTGACGTGATATTGTTTTTATACGAATAAACAAATAAAAGTTGGCGACTAAAAGATGAATTAAGCCAAAGAAGTAGAGAATATGCAAGTGGAATGGTTGCTTTTACCAAGTCAGTGGTCAGAGAAACCTTGGGTCACTACTGTTCAAAAGTTGTACTACATCCGATTTTTTTATTTTTTTTTTTTGAAAGAAATTAACACTTTCATTCAGAAAGGATGCATTAAATTGATCAAAAGTGACAATAAGGGCATTTAAATTTTTAAAAGGATTTATATTACAAATAAAAACTGTATGATGGCAGATCAACTGTTTTCAAGATTGATAGTAAAAAGAAATGTTTCATATTAAATCTGCATTATTGAAGACTAAAGTAATGGCTGCTGAAAATTCAGCTTTGCATCACAGGAATAAATTGCATTTCAAAATACATTAAAACAGTTATGTTAAATTGTAGTAATATTTCATAATATCTGTTTTACTCTATTTTTGATCAATAAGTGCAGCCTTGGTAAACATGACAGACATTTTTTTTTTAAATCTTACCAGGCGACAAACTTTTGCGCAGTAGTTCACTCAGGTCTGGAACGCTGCAAGAGCAGTTGAAGTGACACTAACGGTAAAAAATTCCAGTGTTGTTGGACTGTTTATCGACGCTGCTCAACCAATCAGATCTGAGGACTGAGCTAACTGCTGTTTGAAGTGTTTCCATTTGCATCTTTGACTGGTGCATATAAAAGTCTTCTGTATATGAAGAGATGTAGAGTGTAGTAAACTCTGAGCACAGATTGGAATTTAATTGAATAAAATGTTTGGAACATATAATGTAGTACAGGGGGGATTTGAGAGAGATGTTATCGCACTGTTCACACATACTCACAACGCTGAGTCACCCTAAATGCTGCTGTAGTGAACACACACACACATGCACACACATACTTCTTCATCCTGTCACATTGACCACTCATCTGAACTTATAAGCACTGCACATCCTTAATATACACACACCATGCTTTCACCGAGACTCAGCGTTTTGTACTTCAACAGAGTCATATCTGAATTACTGTGAACTAGTAAACGGTATTACAAAGTTACATTTACAGCTTATGTAGCATGTTGTTAATTACCACAAAAAAATAATGTTGACTCATACTTTGGTTTTTAAAAACGAACGGAAAATACACTTACGGTAATACTTATACAACGGAAGCTCAGTGAGAGCATGTGACACCTGTAGTTAAATTTAAGAAATTTGCAATAAAAACGTTTGTTGTTTAAGTTGCTAAACTGTCTGAATCATAATTCTGAGTTCTGACTACTTTTCTACACGGATGAACCTACGTTTACGATTTATCGGCCGCAACGTTAAGTCCTGTGGGTGGAGTTTGCTTTACGGACAATTGCATCACATTGTTTCCAAGTTACTTACTGGTAACCTGATGTTAGAAAATGCATGTCCTTATTGTTATTCAGGCTTCAGTAAATGCATTTCAGTTTTCAGAGTCTAAATTATATTATGTGCTAATTGACAGCATGCCAAGTTGTAGCCTAAATTTAAATGTATAATTTATTCCTATTATGGCAATGCTGAAATTCCATTACTCCAGTCTTCAGTGTCACATGATACTTCAGAAATAACTCTAATTTGAAATATTTGATCTCTTTATGAATCTGTGCTGCTTAACATTTTTGTTAAAACACATTTTTTTCAGAATTGTTACATTATAAAACTTTTTTTTATAGGGCCTTGGAAAATTTAATTTTTTGTTAACTTTTAACAAATTGCTGTTAAAATGTTTCATTATTTCAATTAATTAGACATGCTTTCTGATAAATATTTTAGTCCACAAAAATGGTATTCGGAAAAACTAAAACGAAAAAAAAAACCCTGAAATTGGAAAAAAATAAAATGCAATTTTCAAAAACGGATTTCATAGGGCCCCGCATTATAAACTGTCAGTTTAATGCGTCATTGCCAAATAAGGAAAATTCAAATTTAAAATCAATTAGCCTGTGTCCTTCAAACATGCAAAATGATTATGGCATTACATTTCAGCAGTAACTAAAGCATAAAGTTAAGTTCACAAATGACGAATGCAGGCTTAAATGGTAAATCAGCCCAACTGCCTTCATAACTCCACTTATACAACAAACATCTAGTAAATTGAAACACATCTACTCGCCTGTCAAAGCAGACCCACTTATTTGAAATGATTTACAGTGTTGGCTGTTTATGTCTCAAACTCTTTCTTCCTGTCTCTCTGGTTAAAACCAACTAAATGTCGGTGATTCTGACAGCACGGCTCTGGTTTGAAAGAGTTGCCTCACGCTGCATTCTGAGGCCTGCAAGCAATAGCTGCACTCAAAATTTGACGCTCCTGGTACCAACAGCACAGGATGATGAGTCAACAACTTTCTCAGAAGAATGAGCCAGAGCATCTTTATGATACTCGCCACACACCAAACTGCCACTCCACAAGCCTAGGCTTCTGTGTACCTTTGCACAACACCACTTCCCAGTACTGCCATTACGGTTCAAAAACAACGCAGTTCCTAGAATCATCCATACTGAATATGCGAGGATTGGTTCGCAAAACCTGTTGTGCAAACTCACCTCTCTCCTGCACAAAGTAGGCGAGGTAGAGGTCCAGCTCTTTGACAGACACACTGATGTGATGAGGCTGGACGCAGAGGATGGGGTTGGAGCACTGGCCGCCTTTGACCAGCCGCTCCCCGTCCGTGCTCTCCAACGGGATGCCCTTGAACAGAATCACCATCACCAGATCTAGGCGCCAGACTTTGTCCGCCTGCCGCAGACAATCGATGCGCCTCATCTTCCCCTTCTGGTCTGGGTTCGAGAGGACGCAACATGGAGGCTTCTTCCCCGTGATGGAAAGCACAAAGTCTTCCCGACACTCAGGCCGGATGTCTTTGCGGAGCTTGGCGAGGAGGCGCGACGCCCACTTCTGCTTGACCTCGGGCTTCTCGCCCAAGAGCTCATCCTTGACGGCACGCTCTTCGTCCTTGGTCATCCGCTTCTCGTGCTTTTTGAAATACTTGCGCTTACGGGCCTGCAGGTTGAACCAGGTGTAGGCGAAGGCACGCACGTGCGGCAGCAGCGCCTCGATGAACGGATGGAATTCATCCTGGGAGAGAAGAGGAAAAAAAAAAAAAAAAAAAGAAGTTATTCATGGGTTTACTCAAAATCTATTTCTGACAAGCAAAAGCCACGTCTGCAGTTCAATTCGAGTACAAAGGGGAAATGAATCATCCTGGCTCTTTTCTCTATTGACGCATTTATTGAAAAGCGTTTTTTCCCATTCGTTGTTGTTTACCAAAAGACAAAACGTAAATTCCAGATTATTTTTTTCTAAAAAAAAAAAGCTCTCTATGATATTCAACAGATTACACAGTTAATTACGTAAAGGGTTTTCTATTGCACCCACAGTGTTCCATTGTTTCCAAGTTTCACCGAAGCCCCATGTGCAGTCATCATTTATCCAATTATGTTTTGTTGACTATTTTCACTTTCAGTGGTAAGTTTTCAACAACAACAACACACACAGATGTACCTCCCAGGCACGTTGCGAACCGCAGTCCCTTAACCGTTTAGTGCGGCATTCATTTGGTCTGACTAATTACTTCCATATTTGACCATTTCTAAAAGCCTAAACTAGCACCAGACCGTGCTATAAATGTTACTAAAACCCCAACCGAACATTAAACATGCGCATCTATCAATTATCATTAACAAGACTCGAAGCTCAGCGCGCACCGCCGTGGCCATTTGTGCGTGTGTGTGCATAAAACAGTCATAATGAGAGCGCTGCTTTACAGTTCTGCGATAATCATCAGCCAAAAAAAATCCCCACATGCGAATGAACTTATTTTCAATAGGAGGGCTTTGCGCTTATGGCAAAGTAATGAAACTCAGGCTCGAGCTGAATGATGTCAGCTGTGGCATCAATATAGCATGACATAGTTACCAGCGTGTCACTTTTGCTTAGGCGTAATGCAACCACAGAGAGAGAGAAAGAGAGAGAAATGGCCAAGGGCTGCTTGGCCGCAGTAATTCAAACAGAGTGAAATAAAGAAAAAAAGAAAGACAGAAAACAGCGCTCCCCGGTCTGGTTGTACTGCGAGCACTGAGCAGGTTTTAAAGGAACATAATGAGACGTGACTTCGGCACGCTGTGGATCTCATGCGATAAGCCAGTTCTGCAGCTCACGGCAGTGAAAGCTCTTATGCTCTCACAGCTGCTCCACAGAAACCGTCTCCTGAAACACCGGAACATTTACTGTCTTCTAACCTAAAACAACCCTCTCTAGACTGCTTAATCACCTTCCTCAAAACACAACCCTCAAGACCTCAATTGATGGGTCGAGAGCCAAAATTGAAAAAACAATATATGCAACTAATCATAT
>JAHKKF010533462.1:20097-56424 GCA_019740295.1 Labeo calbasu
TTAAGATTTTAGGGACATCACCTCATCTGCCAGTGCATGTTGGTGTCAAAGAACAGAAATCAATAAAAGGAAAAATAAAAAAGTCCCAAACATACTGTAATCCAATAACAAATGATGTTTTGACCTGAATCCAGTTGCTTTTAGTTTTGAAGTGCAGAAACCATATTTGCGTACGCACTTTTTCCAACATGGGAAACACAAAAACTGACTGTCCTTGCGCTGCTTCGGAGCTTTATTGAAAAGATTATAAAACATCCTTTAAGAGTGTTCTCGCTGAAAAACAAAAACCAGATTTAACATATTTTTTGAACCCAATAGCAACAGCAGAGCATAATATGTTTTTATTTCCAGCTATTTAAATGTTTGTACCAGGAGAAGCTGAATGCAAACAGAGTGCAGTAATTGGGAGGTTGAGAGGCCTGTAGACTCACTGTACACACTGACATCTGTAATCAGTCGACTTCGACGGAACTGATACAGTTACTGTGTAAACTTTCCAAAGGTTTACAAAAAAAACAAAAAAAGAAAGGAAGAATGAATATGGAAAACCGAGGCTGACGAAAACCAGAAAGCCAAGCTGCACAAACAGACACAAGATATGATGTCCAAAAAAACTGCTAAACCCTCAACAGGGTTAACTGCAATGTGTTTAGAAAAACGGTAAGGTCGTTAATGTCTAAAATAGTTTGCCCCAAAATAGTTTTCCAAACTAAATTTGGGTCCACTGAACAAATATTCAAGCGGACATTCTGGCTTGAGAACTTAGCGGAGTCTGGACACAATTTTCACTCACTGACAGCACAAATTTCCAGGAAGGAAACGCCAGGAGGAAATAGTGATTTCAGGAATAGAGGGGGATTAGAGACGGGCCTGTTTCCCTCCAGACGTGTGTGGATGTATTTTCTTCTCTTTGGAGCTCTCCTTTCACTGCTCTAGCTTCAGCACTACCAACCGCTCCGGCAAAAATAAACATTTGTTGGGCATTTTCTCCTTTCCGCGGTCTTGGAAAAAGCTCAGAGGCAGGTCAAATGAGGCCTAAACCATGCAAAAGACACACAAAACTGGACAACTGTGTAATTTCTTCACCACTAGTGGCACCAAACAGAACTGCAACACAACTGATTATGTTTTTAAACAGGTTTCCTGGACACGGCCAAAGTCATATATCACGATATGAGTCAGTAGAATCATGCAGGAGTCATGGATATGGAGAACCAACTCTGCAATGCAGTTCAATAAAATACAAATAAATAAATAAAATGCTAACCAAAACTGCGGGACTGCAGAAAATGATGACGCAAAACAAAACATATGGTAAAATCTGGGATCAGTACAAAAACATCTTCACATGTGTAACAGTTATTAAAAACAAAACACTCTAAAACTAAATTCTGACTGGTCACAAAGTCACTGTAAAGAAAAAACCAATACTGTCACAATTCTGTATTAATGTGAAAAGTTAAAAAACTTTTTTTGGACACCTAATAGACCAATTTGGAGTAAATGTCACAATTACGTCACCTGCAGCTGCGCGCACATTGTGGTTGCAGAAAAACATTCGTAACAAGTGGAGGGAAATGGGTAAAATCCAAGGAATAAGAGAATAAACGTATTGTTGTGCCTTTGGATGTCAGAATCAGAATGCAAATCATTTTTATAAAATACTGTCATCAAACACACCATTTGAAGCTAAACGCAAGCGTCTAAATGGACAGACTTATGGATGAAACCTTCTAAGATTATTCTTCTTTTAAAGCATAAATTTGATTTAAACAATAAGTCTATTATAATATTCACTTTTGCAGTTCATAGGGGACATATTATATTAGCCTTACAGTTACAGTATAAAATACTGTTTAAACCTATAACATTTTACATTTACCCATTTTATTTTTTGCGTACATCCAAGTTTATATCTTGTGTTTCAGACTTTATAACTCAATTTAACTCAAAAATAGTGTCAATTCTGAGGGAAACAAAGCCAGAAGTGTGGATAAACTCATGAGCCAAAGGAGAAAAGAAAAAATGACAAGCTGATTTTTCTAATCAGAAGAATAAAGTCAGAATTTTGAAAATATAAACTCAAATTGGCTTCCATAGACTGCTACTAGAACACTGTAATTTTCTGCCACCAAATAGGCTCCCTAAACATTACACATGCTTTACATTAAAGGCTTTAAAATAACTTGTAAATTAGTACATATAGATTGTTTTCACAATGCGTCATCAATCGGCCATATTGGCAGCACTGAATGTAAACAATGCCACTGAAACCGAATGAAACTCACATATTTATTTTGCTGAACATTGCTGCTGAAAATGGTCAATTATTGTCATGTTTTGGGCTGTACTAATCGGTCGGACCGGGAAAAGCATTTGGAGTACTATAGACTGCCAAAAGTTATAACAAATTCAAGGAGAAGAAAGCAAAAAACTGTCTGAGGAACAAAAGGTGTTTGTGGTTGGCCAGTTTGTGGTTCTCATGTTTGTTTTTATCATTTCCAGTCAGGTAGGTGAAATATTAGGCTAATATCTTAATAATTACTGCTCGTACGGATCTTTAACTGTAGTTTGTCAAAATACTACACCCTCTCCTGCTTACTAAGTCTCCTCTATATGATTTAACAGCTTCCACATGTTTTTCCATGGTTTAGACAGCATAAATTAGCAATGCATTCAGTAGTACATTAACCGTGCAATCCATGCTGTTGTTTACATTCGGGTAACTGACCAAATTGTGACGTAAGCGTAAGTGTACCTTCTGTAAGTTAGTTTAAAGCAGCTTGCCCCGACTGATGTTAACAGAAACATGTTACTGTTTAATGCGTTAGAGATGTGGTATTTTCCTCAATGAACTTACATTTTACAGGTATATTCTCTGGAATTTTCGATTTTCCTGTCAGGAGTCGATGAGCCTTCTATATGCGAGTCTCCGCTTCGTTGGCGCGCATGTGCCAAACAGATGGAGTGGAGTTGAATAGAAGCGCAATAATTCTGACTAAAATATACATTTTTCTAAAATAAAAGTGTAAAAAAAAAAAAGTGTATTTTGGTGAAAGCAGAAACTGTGAAGTGAATGAGTCTGTACTTTTGATTTTATTTTATTTCCTTTTTAACTTAGTAAATTTAACTTCTGCTTTAAAAGCATTATTTTTTTGTATTTACATACAAATAATGTATAGTAATGTGATTTTAACCCTTTTTTGCACATAATATATAGCAAAGCCTACACAGTTACAATCACTGCTTTCACAGCTTTTAATATTTTATTTTATTGTGGAATTAAAGTTGAACCTGTGTCACCCACATTAGCACCCCAACTCGGATTGTGCTAGGCCACAGCTCTGACTTGGAAATACATATAAACTTTGTGCCTTACTGCTACAGTATTTACAACACCAACATGAAGACGATTAGTGGAGAACTGAGCAGCATATTGCATTTCTCTCTTTCCATCTTTCTCTCTCTCTCTCTCTCCTGCCTACTCGGTCTTTTTCCATATTAGGTCTGGACGCGCTCCAACGGAATGCTCTGTTTTTACTACAATCAGTCTGAGAAGAGCGCTTTGACTGCATTTCGTGTGCACATTAAGGATGAGAATGTTATTGATAAACATGGCTGATGAATGGCTTCATTATGGCAGATGAACTGAGCATCTTTGATCTGACAGAGGCCGATGGCAGGACGTCTGTGATAGCATGAGGGAAAACGGTGACCACTGGAGTGTCCGGAAAAAGCCAGGCCTACCAGCTCTGCTGCTCTCGCTTTGTCAGCCGCACACACACACACACACACACACACACACACACACACACACAGCTGTATTTATGCAGTAATTGAATCATTTTGTTATTGCGGAGCTCAGGGAAATGTGTTTTTATTCCTGTCCGTTGCTCGGATACCATCTTTATTATGTCTTAAACAGAGAATGTGACTTTTTTTCGTTTGCGCAAATCTTTTTCCAAGTAGAGACCGAGAGGGAGAGACAGAGACAGAAAGAGAGCGGGAATGAAGGAGGGAGGGAGCAGTCCAAAAGATGACAAAATAGGGGTGTTGCGGTCACACACACCCACACAAAGTGTTGCTATGGTCACCCCGCGTGTCACAAGCATGTGTCCCGGGGCTGAGCTTTTCCCAGACAGTTTTCCCAAAATTACGCGGTCAGGAAAATTGAAGATTGATTCCGACGCTGAAGAATTAGAAGATTTTCCAAGACTCATCATTAGCAATAAAAATAACTGTCGGCTTTTAAAACTACTATTTTAGTAAAACCATATGTAGCGATCAATTAAATAACCCGCTGTTTTCATACTTTGCTCTGATTCACCTTTCACCTTGTGTAGAACGCCGTGTGCCAAGGGAAAGAAAATGCCAGTGAGCCCTGAATTTTTGTAACACTGTAATTTACCCAGAATGCCCTCTGAGCATTAACAGCAGACGTTCTCCCCCCACCCTTCCTGCACTGTTGCACTGCTATTGCCAAAAGCACTTTCTTTCTTTCTACTGACTGGCTGAGAAGTGGATCGTCTAGGATCTGGGTAATGGATTCAACTTTGACATTCTTTCAGAGCCAACGTAACAAAACAGGGAAGAGTAGGCATGCTTCTGTTTGGGACACATTCAGAATCAGACATTCTGGGTATTGTATTGGCCTTCTTTCCATCTATGCTATTTATTTTAAATGGACAGTACACAAAAAGATCAAAATTTTCTTAATTTACCCTCATATCTTTTAAACCTTCTACGACTTTCTTCTGAGGAACACATTAGATGTTTAGTAATATGTCCAAGCTGATCTTTTGATAAAAATGTTTTTAAATAATGGCTTTCAAGTAAGATTTACATGGAAATGTACTTACATTTGACTCTGATTCCTGTATTCCAAAGAAAATATTTTTTGTTGATTCACTGACTGCCATTTGTAATTGCTTTAAAGGGAAAGTTCACCCAAAAATGACATTTCTGTCATTAATTACTCACCCTCATGTCATTCCAAGTCCGTAAGACCTTTGTTCATCTTCAAAACACAAATTAAGATATTTCTGATGAAATCCGAGAGCTTTCTGCCCCTGCATAGACAGCAACGCAACTGACACGTTCAAGGCCCAGAAAGGTTGTAAGGACGTCATTAACCCATTTTATCCCAAATTTTTCTCTGACATGAAAATATCAAAATGCTGTGTCATTAGTAACCCCTTGAAAAAATTAATTAATAATTACTTTGGATTATGGAAAAGTGGAAAATTATGGAAAATTCTTATATATCTCAGCCCAGTTATTAACCCATTTTAAACTATTTCATCACATTCCATGGTTATTATTGTACATAAAAACCCTTATACAACACTGAATAAATATACTCCAATAAAAAAACTAAAATAGTTATTATCCCACCGGTCACTATTGTTGCCATCAACATGTTTACTCATCATATGTCCACACTTAACAAAACTGAATAATTGTGAATTCATATATTAATACAAGACACCTTAAAGATAATGTGTACCAAAAATCTTTGTCATATCTTTATGTTAACATACTTTACTAGCCTTACAGAGCTTTGATGCCATCATCATCTCATAGTGCAAACATAAAATAAACTGCTCTGGTCATGTGACAATTTGCACTAACCATGTGAAACTGCACATAATTAATTGAGACCTTTTATTTTTTCCATATTTGCAGAAAATGCACTAAAACACCAGTCAGTAATATTTTTTAGAGCTTTATAAATGAAAACGTTCTTTAGCGTCACTGTTGTGACCGGTTAGTCTATGTGACAACATTGGTTCAACCGTGATGCTATGAAGCTACGCGAATACGTTTTGTACAGAAAGAAAACAAAAATAACAACTTTATTCAACCATTTCTTCTCTTTTGTGTCGGAAGAAAAAAAAGTCTAGTCGTAATTCCATAAAATTAAGGTTGAACCACTGATGTCACATGGACCATTATAACAATACTTTTCTGGGCCTTGAACGTGTCAGTTGCATTGCTGTCTATGCATAATCCAAAAGCTCTTGGATTTCATTAAAAACACCTTCATTTGTGTTTCGAAGATGAACGAAAGTCTTACGGGTTTGGAATTTCATGAGGGTGAATAATTAATGACAAAAATGCTTTATTTTGGGGTGCACTATGCGTTTGGGGTGAACTATTAGTCCACACTGTCAACATAAAGCTGAAGAAAAAATGCTAAAATAAAAACAGTGCCATGTGCTTTGAAGAATATACAATTTAACCAGGACAACAAGTTACATCTCAATAGTCCTTTGTGTGTCTTCCTTTCTAAACACTACTGGATACATCTGAGAGCTTATCAAAGGCACAGAACACTGCAGTAGGTTATTCCTCTGTGCCCAGCGGGCTGATGGGAGATGAGGTTCTGAATGCTGAGTGGATCAAAGTGAATGTTCTGTGACTCACACTGCATCTTTCTTTTCCTCCCTCACTCTCTCTTTTCTGCACAACCGCTGAGTCAGCCCTCAGCCATGCAGCATCATAATGGAGGGAGGGGGATGCTGGGTAACCAACCTCTCTCAGGAGGAAAGGTAGTGTGTGGACAATGTGCTGCAGTGGTATTTAGGTTACGCTGTTTGCTCTTTCTATTTAATGTGACATTTTTATTTCTAGAGCAAAAATTAATTAAAGTGATAAAGTGACGTAACAAGATGCTAAAAACAGCAACACACAGTGCAGTAGCCAGAGATGCCAGTTTGCATTTGCACAACAATTAGAATAAACAAATACTAGTGCAAATGAAATTCAAGAGCATGTCCAACAAGTCAACATATAGTATTACACACCAATATACTTTTAAAAATTCTCAATGGTTGTGTAAAATAACACCCTTTTTACCTTTCCAAAATCAGCTCTGCAAAAATGATCCTATTCTGGTCGAGGCCACTTTAAATGCAAATGAGCTCTGCTCGTCCCGCCCCTCTCTTCTCTCTGTGGAGTGACGAGCCTGTTTACTTTAGCCGCATTTAGCCGCGTTTAGCTGCTAAATTTGCTAACTTGCACATTATTAGGAAAGGTGATCGCAAAGATTCATAAAAAAACCTTATACTTACTTCTGCTGTAAGTGAAGCTGGATCACGAATGATTTGTGCGAACATAGACGGATATATGTAGATCGGGAGGCGCATTCCATTCACAAACAAACGTAATCCGCTGCATCTTCAGCAGCTCACATGTCGGGAGCAAATAATGATCACTATGTTCATTATTACATCCAGCAACACAACACCTCAAACGCTCAATCCGAGATATTCTTGTCTAACTTACATCCCTGCTCCGGCATCAAAACAATGGAGGTGGGACTGTTACAACTGATCTGAGGTAAAACACTCATGTCAATCAACTATTGTGGGAGCGGCCTCTGTCGGTGTGACGCCACAACGACAGGCATCTGAGAACGGCTCGATTTGAAAAAGGGAATATTACTTTTACAGATTAATTAAAAACCACTACATGGATTTTTATCATTTAATGGTAGATTTGTACATACACTGTCAACACACAATAATGTTCAAACAACATGTAAAAGTGAACTTAGCATCCGATGACCCCCTTTAATAAAACAAAATAGTCTTATGTTATTTATCTTATTTACACAACGGCATATTATTTCTGTCTCAACGTGGACGTGCGTCTACAATTTCTCCGTGAATACGAGAAATGGGATCGAGTCCATTCATAAAAATGGATTTACTCTATAACGCGAAATGCCACAGAATTCGTCAATTTCTGGATGAATAAATCATCCAAAACTGGAATCCTAGGGGAAACACTGGTGTTCATAATTAAGATAATAATTTAAAATAATATGAATGGACACACCAATTTGCAATATCAAGCAGCAAAACGAGCTGGTTTGTAGAAATAAAAATAGCTAGACGCGGATGAGAGTGAAAGCCAGACAAATTACAAATGGTGAAAATGAAATCTTGTCAAAAATAACAAAATAAAACCCATGTACCTAAATGCTTCCCTTTAATTTCATTTATGAAGAGTTCAACTAATGAAAACAAAAGAGCTTTTGATAACGTGGGGCAAAAAGACGGTGGGAAATTTCATTTCATAAGCACAAAGGACAAAGAGAAAAAACAAGAATGTATCTCTTCATACGCTAAAACATACTCTAAAAGATGCATGTGACTTCCTATCATTGAATAAAGTCACAGGGTTCATGTTCCCATGACAGCTAAAAGCACCTGTTCCATTAGCATCTGAAATGCCATGAACCTCTCACTGATGATACAAGAGAGGGTTTGTTTCCTTTAGGGTTTGAAACAAAGACGGAAGAGGATAATTATGCACGGTTCAATCTATGCGACAATTAGTGCCTCACAACCACTAGATCTTCAAGTCTTTGTGATTCCCAGAGTTGGTTCCTCATGTGTCTGCTAGAACTAAGAGGAGTGGGGGGAAGGCAGAATGAGAGCCTTCAATCAAAAACATTGTTGAAAACATGGGAAAGTCTCATCTCAAATAGTAAAAGTGTCTAGTGGTGTCTTTTCTATGTAGTAAGCAACCTGACAAGCTTCAAACAACCTCCAGTGCCCTGACTTGAGCAGAGATTGAGGCTCACGAAACACGAAAGTATAACTGTGCGTGCAAAGAATTCAGCCGTATGGTATTTTCCACTCAGCAGTTGCTTGGCTCATTTGCAGAAGGGGTTGCCAGTTGTAAAAATGTCCCCAAGTTTCCTGGTTTCTAAATGACTGAGGACAAAAGAAATGAAGCTCTTGGAGGTGTTAGACACCTCGCACCTTACCCACGCAATACACAAACTACAAACTTTCTGTGATGCTGTGCAAAGGTCAATTATTTTCCCTGAAATTAGAGAGAAATTTCTTTGTATTTTTCCCTTTTTGGCCTTATTTATAATACATGCACAGAACAAATTTTTATGTAGGTCAAATCATTCATAAAACCATTGCTACATTGATTTACGTAAGAAAGATTTTACAAATTATTTACACAGTTCACCTTGTGCTTCATGCATGAGGCGCAATGTAGTTTCCACCTCTTCTTCTCTAATTCAGTTAAAAGGATAGTTTGCTTGAAAATGAAAATTCTGTCATTAATTACTCACCCTCATTTTGTTCCAAACCCGTAAGACCTTCTTTCATCTTCGGAACACAAATATTTCTGATAAAATCAAAGAGCTTTTTGATCATGCATAGACAGCAATGTTGTGGTACTCTCGTGAATGTGCGTCGAATGACACGGAAGAGAAGAAATTGTTGAATAAAATCGTTATTTTAGTTTTCTTTGCGTGCAAAAAGTGTTCTCATAGCTTCATAAAATTAAAGTTGAACCACTGATGTCACATGGACTATTTTAACAATGTCCTTACTACCTTTCTGGGCTTTGAATGTGAATGTGTCAGTTGCGCTGCTGTCAGAAAGCTCTCAGATTTCATCAAAAATATCTTAACTTGTGTTCCGGAGATTAACGAAGATCTTACAGGTTTGGAACGACATGAGGGTGAGTAATTAATCACAGAATTTTTATTTCTGGGTAAATTATCCCTTTAACCTAAAAGCAAAACTGACCCTTTGTACCTTCCTAACACACATTCATGATCTTATTGTGAATGATTCATCGGTCCATGCTCTTTCACCAAACTGACTTCCTTTTTGCACTGAAATCACTTTGCTGACCAACAGACTAATAGATATTTAGAAACTGATCCATTCTGGTATGTAACATCCAATCAATTCCCATCGGATAAAATCAAGTTCTGCTCTGCATTTCTTCTCATTAAATATCCTGTTTCACTCAGAAATGCATTACAAAATGGGTTGCAAATGACAAATAACACTGAGTTAACGTTGACAAAACACAAGGACATCGTTAGTTTATTTTTTTTTTGAATACGTATGTTTCAACTTTTTACCAGGTGAAAAATATATCCCCATTTCACATCTAATACACAATCTGTTGCTTAGCAGAAAGCATGTGGGTAGCTTTTCCTTGTCTGAAATATTACATAAATCATAATTTGCAATGCTTTTAGCTTTTGTAATGAAACGTAGGCCTATTTCCAAGTGAAACAGAACATTAGTGAAATAAAAACTAGGATGAGACTTAATTTTATCCACCGGATTTGACTGGATCATGACAAGTGGCCTATGATATTATTAGCTACAATTTTTCACCACTCATGCCTCCTTGATTATGCCATCTGTAAAAGTCATTTCAGAGGCAGAGAAAAATGATCATGAATATTATAAAAACAAACACTTTTTCCTCAGAATAACACGAAGTGATGAATTATGCACAATAAGACACAATTATAGTGAACTAGGGTGCATTTGATCGATGACTTGGTCATCAATCACTATTGTTGAAACGCTGTTGTTAAATATCCCCTTTAAACAAATATGCCAGCAGTTATTAATAATCTACTTTGTCTTCCTGTCCACTGCAATTTGGTGGAAAAAGTTCATTCCCTCGCTCCACCCATTCACACATTTAGAGAAAGGGACAGCTGCAGCTTCATCGTCTTAGCATACGCGCTGACCGCAGAACCGCAAATACAAACAGCCCAGTGACTCCAAGCCCAAACACTCCCTAACAAACACACAGGCCACAGTCTGTTCTTACGCTGTTTGATCATTAGGGACCGGGGCATAACCGTGCTCCTCGGAAACAGCTGTGCCTTCACAGAATTGATTTGCGCAGTGAATCACAAAGCCACACAAAGCTCTTGTCTGAGTGTCAATCAATGCAACTCGCACTCCACCACTTTCACTCTCTGTGTCATTATCCTTTTTTTATGACCAGTTTGCCTGTCCAGCATTATTTTGAACGGCTGTCAATATATTATTTACAACCCATTTTACTTCTGTTAACATATTTCAAAGCAAAACAGGATATTCAATGCGTAAAAATGTAGGGCAGGACTTGGTTTTATCCACAAGGAATTTTTGAGGAAACAATTTCAACCTCAAGACCATTTCAGTGTATACCAAAGGCATCAAAACTACTGCTATGTGGATTATTCAATGTCAAATCAACCAAATTTCACAAACTTCCCCAGCTCAAATATTTGATTTTGTTCATATTTTTTTCTAAAGAAACAGATAGTGACAAAAGCCAAAATATTAAATGTCATCTATCAATATTTACTGAGGAATCCACTATGTTGTAGAGGAGGGTCAACATGACTATTTTTACCTGAGCTTCGAAGCCAAAATTCAAGAGGGAAAATTACTTTAGAAAACGCAGCATCCTATTACTTTATTTTTACACAGAGACTGATAGGTCTATTAGTAAAACCTGTTGACTTTAGCAATCTTTGTTGTATTATATGCCTAAAGCAGATTAAAATTGGACATTTTGCATGCCTTTAACTCAAGAAGTATTTGGCTCTATATCCAATGTGAAAATTATACAAAATAGTGGATTACTTAGTAAATATACAGTACATCCATGACATTTAATATTTTGGCTTTCTTTGGCATTCATGCATTTCGTTTACAAGGAAAATTATTTAAATAAATACACTAATATTACAAATACACAATCAAAAATTTGAGACAGTGACCTCTCGTTGAGTTGACATGGAATAACTTATTTGCTATTATGGGTGCAATCATTTTTATAGTAAATCCAACGGTATCATAAAACAAATCAGTATCATCATAGTATCATCGTACACAAAAGTATCATAAAACAATGCTCAAAATACAAGAAAATATTGCAAAAGTAACACTTTAACAAATTGTTTACATTAGACTTAAATATACTTTGAGAGTTACACATTTAGTTTAATTAATGCCAATTGTAATTACTTCATCGTTTACAAATGATAAACGTTTTTTTAAAGCATGTTGTTTTCAACATTCACATTTTTAATTAATTTTAAATTAATTTTTTTTTTTATTATTATTTTAATTATATTATTACTGTAATAATTTTACAGTATATTTAGACAAAAGTCTGCATGACCTGGGTGAAATCTGTCAAAAGGAGAACTTTTTAAGTAATTACGTTTTCATCAGAATCGCATGCACTGATTAAGTCTGCAAAATTTAGAAAACTGTATTACGAAACCAAATAGGATCCATTTAGATTTCACATTGACTTTAAGGTCTGGGGGTTTATTAAACGTGTTTTACAGCATAGCTCTCCAGGAGTCCCATTAGCCAAGTGTCTCAGACAGTTTGAGAAGCAATTCCAGCATCGAGAGTTTTCCAGACTCGTAAGGGTAAATTAGAGCAGCAAGCTGTCTGGAAAATGCAATGCACCCACTCCACTTGAGCTATGACCTTTGCATGCCAGAACAATAGGCATCCATTATAGAGGATTAGAGAGGATCGCTGGGTCACCCGAACTACAAACCCAATCTTTGCATGAATCTGAATGTCTCTCGCTCTCTTTCTCTCTCCCTCAGCAGACAGGCCCCAGCTGAACGCAGAGACAAGCTTAAGCTTGGCTCATGCCTTCATTCTCTCTCAATAGCCAGTTTACAAAGGTCACGACCCCAGGATCTTCTAGTCAGACACACGAGACCATCAACCTGCATTTGACTTGACAAATCTACTACCAACTTTCTAGTGCATCCGGTGTTTTAGATTAAACTGATTAGATTGCTAAGAAATAGTGCAGTTTTCTGGGTTTAGCTTAATGAATGTATTGTGAAGCACTTGTCTGCGTTAATTCACTAGTGGCTAATTCACTAAAGGATTTATGCAAATCAGTTAAGGCCGCCAAAATCTGTAACATCGTTGCACCACTGTTATCCAGATACCTGAATCAGCTCTTTAAAATGCCGTAAGTATGATCGTCTACACCAGCCATCTGGATAAATGCCCAGTTATAACACTCTTCTCCCTCAGTTGATCATCATTTGACGAATAACAGCTGCCATGATCAATAGAAACATGTCTTTAAAGTGAAATTGTGTTTCTGTTTTCCACAAGAGGCAACAGAAAGACACTGAATGCATCATTTACATACTTTTAATCAGTTACCTTCAATTACATTTGCATATATGTTTTTAGTTGACACTTTTATCCAAAGTGACACACTTTCAAGGCATACATTTTCCCTGGGAATCAAACTCAGGGCCTTGGCACTGTAAGCTGCAAATTTGAATGAAGCAAACAGGATGAAGTAATGGATAATGCATCTGAATATATATATATATATATATATATATATATATATATACACATACATACACAATAACTGCACCAAACTGCAAAGTATTGAACGATGACTAACTTTGAATGATGGTTTGACAATGGTCTGATAGTTTACCTTTCTGGGCCTTGAACGTGGTAGTTGCGTTGCTGTTTATGCAGGGTCAGAAAGCTCTCGGATTTCATCAAAAATATCTTAATTTGTGTTCCGAAGATGAACGAAGATCGTAGGGGTTTGGAACAACGTATCATTAATGATTAAAGACAGAATTTTCATTTTTTGATGAACTATTCCTTTAAAATTGATCGTGGGTGATTAGTGAATTATATGCAGGTTTTTACACTAAATTACTGCATACAAAAATAAAACAGAGATGTAGTGAAAAATCACAAGTGTTTCACAGGTGTTTCTAAAAAAACACAGAGCCTGGGACAAATATTTTTATGGGTGAACCCCTTGTCCGCAAGACCAAATCCATAGAGGTCCTCAGATGACCCAAACACCACATGTGACAGGTCCCGGGACAATGCCCACAGTTGAACCGAGAAAAGGGCGGTTGTGGATCCTACCATGTGACGTCTGCACACAATGACACAGTTACCTCAGGTAACCTCAGATTATTACCCCTCCTGCCCTCACACGCGCGTCTACGCACAATGAGTACACCAGTGCACTTAGGCCTCTATATCTCTATAAACAGCCAAGCCACACCTCTCAGTTCAAGTGCATTACTACTGAGCTGGATGCACACCTGGTAAAGCAACTGTTACGGTTAAGTACAGCCAATCACAGAGCTTCAGTCTGAAGCGCTTATGTTTTCAATCAGGTTGATTGCAGTGATCTTGTAAAGCCTTGCCATACTCAGTGACTGTCTTGCAACCTTAATCCCACAGTTTAAATACAAAAGAGAGTGAGTGTGTTTGGATACTATAATCCAGCTGTTTTGCTCATTTGATCATCACATACATTCATTTAAGTACAGAAAGCTTTCATCTCTTCGCTTTCAAAATATCTTTTATGTAAAATCTTATTCAGTTTAGTACTAAAGAAAAAAATAACATGCATTTTGTATGACCCCTCTTATTTTGGTAAATATATATTGTTTTTGTTTGTTTTTTTTTAATGCAAGTTTCCAACACAGTACTTTACAAAATCATTAAAATAAAAGAAATGTACTATTTCTCCATTAATATTTTAAATTCTGAATAAATTCTGTTCAACTGATTGTTTTAATAATGTTAAAGGTATCTTAGATTTGAGTTTCCATTCTACAAGTCATCTCGTGGAGTCAAGAAGAATGAAAAAAACCACAGTATTTTAATCCAGTGAAAAAATATGTTGCGGTGGAGGTGATTTTATCATTTTCCATACTAATCTTGCTAGTCGAGCGGAGTTATTCTGAAAAAGATTAGACAGTTGTACAGCATGTGCAATGCAACCTCAAATAAGATCAAATATTCACCTTTCATATAACAGGCAGATCTATAGGCAAACATGCTGATTTTACATTTTCCAACCATAAAACAACAGAACAATAGAAAAACAAGAGCTCAGCATATACAAGCATATTAATTATGGATGAATATAAGACAAGCAAATATGATCACACGTAGATTAGAGAAACTCAAACGCTTCAGAGCAGGACCTTTCACAGCAATACTAAAGCCTTTTAAAATGTAAAAAGAATATGTTTGTTTGGTAATTTACCCATGAATCATTTGCTATGCCTCTAATAAGTCAATAAAAGTTGTGTGTGTTTGGATATTAAAACTGAATTTAAAAGAAACTACCCACAAAGATGGAAAAGCAGAGCATTTACAACAGTGACATATGGTTCCCAGAGGGAATACATGTGGTATTCTTTTGCCATTTTCCAAAACTTTCAATAAACATTAAGAAGTACACACCATGAATAAATCTATGTGTCTCCTCTCTTCACCAAATGAACATTTTTGCAGTGTTTACAGTTTTTTAGTCACCCTATTGCGTAATTAAATAAATTATTTAACAACACAGGCACTTTGCAGGGCCACACATCCTTCCATTTGCCCATGCAAGGATAATATCTCTTACATTTTTACCACTATTTTACTAAATAATTCATTTTTAATGGGAGATTCCAGCCTGGTCTTATCGTTTATACGTAGGTATTAGTATGTAACAGTTAGAAGCACAAAACATACATTTTTGTTGATGCCGAAACATACAATTTAGACGTATTTTAATGTTTAAAACATACAAATTGCTGTTTTTTTTAGCTAACAAACGTAAAATATTTACGTATCTTTTATATGATTAAGATATTTGTATCAATACATTTATATCATTTTATCAATAAGGGATTTAGATTTTTAGACCCATTAACCTACATCCACACCTAAACCTACCCATTTTATAGCGTATATAAAAGGATCTAAAATCTAACTGACCTATGCAGGGAAATGACCATTTTAGTAACAATATAGCATTAAAAAATTATTTTTTAATCGGCGCCAATAGGCTTGTGGTTAGACATATAGCACAGCTGTGTTTGCGGCGACCCAAGTTCGAATCCCGTCTCGAGGTCCTTTGCTGATCCCGTTCCCTCCTTTTGCTCAGTACTTTCCTGTCATCTCTCTACTAACCTGTCCATTAAAGGCCCAAAAAAGCCCCAAAAAATATAATATATATATATTTTTATAGTCGCTAATCCCACTCCTCCCTCTAAACCTAAACATAACTATTTCTGTACGGTATAAGAATAACATGACAGAGAGATAAGTGCAATCACAATCATTTATTTATTGCAAAAATATCAAAAGCAGTATCAAAAGTAATTTAAATGACGATGCAGTCGCAGTCCTCTCTGGTGGAATACAATAGTTTTGTGTGAGGTGCAGACAGGGTTGCCAGGTTTTGACAATAAAATGCGTTCCAGGATGTAAAATACATGTTTTTTTGGTAGGGTTCCTCTAGTAAAATTAGCATTCTAGGGGCTAAATATTACATTATTGGGGTCGCTTCAACCCACGGACATTTAAAAAAAACAACCCGTGGCTATAGTATATAAGTAGCCCAATTCTGTGGGAAAACCACGAATTTGGCAACACTGGGTGCAGAGCTGAATTTAAGTTGTTAATCGCTGAAAATATTATCCAGATTATTATCCCGATCCACTCGGTGACAGTGCGCATTTCTCATTCAAACACACCTCACCAAAGACACGGCTTGTCGCAATCTATGACGAAGCAGGCGAGAGCCACTGAGCGTTAGGTTTTCCTGCCGTAAAGGTTCTTAAAGCAGCAACATTTGAATTTGTAACAAGTGCGTCATCTTAGCATAGGTATTGCTGCTTATGGCTGCTGCTCAGGAAGAAGATGAAGATCGTTAAATAAAGGCTTGGATTTGGTTCTGTTCCTCACAGTTGTATGGATTCTGAAGATTTGGGTTACAGCGCACAAATGAAATTATGATGTACTTTTGGTGTATTTTATGGTTCTATTGTCAGTCACAGAATGTCAGAGAAAACCTCTTTTTGTATCCAGTGGCAAACAAAGCAAATATTACATTTTAAGTAATGGTTAAACGATTGCAGAATTGTTATTAATTTTAAGGGTTTAAAGTGTTGTTTTTTAACTATGTATTCTTTGTTCGAAATGAGCTGGCACCAGAAATCACACAAAACAGAAATGTTATCATTTCATATTAAGTAAACGAGTAAACAATTAAATTGAAAACATGCCATTAATGTGACAAATGAATACAATAATAATAAAGTTAATGCTGCTTTTTCAATATTCATAAGGATTCATTTGTAAGTACTAATAACTCACGTGCTAATTTAGTTTTAAGGGTCATCAATATATCAGTATTGTATGTTTAAATGCAAAAATGTATTTGTATGTTTAGATGTTGTAAATACATCAGTCTTGTACATTTTAGTGTCTGTAAAAACACAAGTAAACGTATGTTTTGTAGAACCACATTTTATGTAAAATACATATGAATTATCATGATATCACGTTGGAAATTCAGTAAAAGCTTGTCTAAACAAACAACAGTAAAGAGGCGGAGCTTAGTGATGGTTCATCTGCCCAAACGGGATGCACCCATGGTTACTAACAATGGAAAAAGCCACGAACGTAAAGGGAAACAGGTGATTTGACTTTACTAAATCAGAGTAATTAATTAGGAAATGATGACAGAGGCTGGGATGAGGCCTTCGGTCGGTCTGCAGGGTCTTGGACGGCGGCTGACCAAAACAGAGCAGGACTCGTTGTCTGTCTCTCTGTGGGTTTAATTACATTAGCCCTGTAATTGAATTTAGCCGAGGCTTCGGCTCGCTCTCTGACAGCACGGTTCTAATCCTGGAGAATCCTGGGAAAATGAACTGGGTCTTCCCTCATCCTCTGAATCTAGAAATCTTTTGGTCTCAGTGCACCATGGGAGCACATCAGATCTGAATATCCCAAATCAAATTAAATCTACTTCCAAGCAGCATGAATAATTTATCAGCTCAAAAAGGGGCAGTTACAGATCATTTCAATTATTTAACAGCGAGAACTGAATTTCAGGCTACAGTTAACTCTAATTTAGCCTAGTTGGCTTCTCCGGTTGGGGTGAATGGGTTAAACGTGAGTTTTTACTCATGTGCTCACAGAGAAAATCTGCTAAAGACTTGATTCGTCTGATAGACAACAGGCTCAAACAGGCATTCAGTCAGACTCTAAGACCATTAATTGTTCGTGTATTGACTATCTCTTCTAATTAATCCAGATTCCTGGATGCCGTCGGCTAAAATCCATCTTCGCTCTCGCTTTGCCTTCTTGCAGAAGAGGCCTAAAGCATCACTGAAAATAGACATTCTCACTCACAAAGAAATATGACAGCTTCAGCTCTCTCCAGTTTGCATAAGAAGTGCTATTAGCCAGTTCAGCAGTTACACCAAATAAAAAAACGTCTTTTGTAAAGCCCCTATTCACCGCCATTAGTCACAATACAGTCCAATCATTTTTTTTTTTCACTTTAAAAGCTCCACAAACTGAAAAAATCGTGGATAATTTGCTTGAAAAAGGCAGCTTGACCTGGTTATGCCATTACATCACTACGGACAACTTCATGGTAGTTGAACACAATGTTCTGATTACATTTTACAGGGTACGTTTACAAACAGCTATTTTGAGAAAATGGCTGTGACATTATTTAGCAATTTAGAAAATAATAAAGATTAACATGTAATTTCTGTAAAGACTAAAATGGACCAATAGGCAAAGTTGTCAAAAGTAAATCTACATGCGTTTCACTAACATTCCACACAAAACACATTGCACCAAATCAATACTTCACATCTAGTTCAGTGTGATATTTGACAGAAACCAGTACTACGCAGATGAATTCCGAAAAACGTTACCTCTGAAAGAGGTGAGGTGTCCTCAACGCTACTGATTTTGAGACTCATCAGTTGTCTGTCAAAAGCAAGGCGAGAATCATTTCTGAGACAAGCGGAAACCTTTTGACCTGGGCTCTGAGAGTTCATGAATTCTTGAAGTCAGTGTTTCCCCCCCAGGAACAAAGAGTGAGAGAAAGCCAAAACCTGCCTGACCCTTTTCTGACCTTGCACCACTGAAAAACAAAAAGGTGGAATGAAGGTAATGTGCTTTCTCTCCTCTACTCTCTGTACGCCTCTCTCGCTCACGCTCGCTTTCCTTTTCCCTCACTCTCCTCACGGTTACATTCAATTACATAACCAGCTAGCCTGCTAATCTCCATAATCCGAGTCATGCCACAACAGGGCCCCGTACAGAGCTTAAGAACAAAGCCTGCACTAAAAACCCTCTCATCTTCCTCTGTGAGAGGCGAGGAGTGGTGAACAATGCTTTTTAGAAGCTGTATTAAATGTCATTTCCACACTCAGACCACGCAAAAGTGACTGTCTTCTTTCACAGATGACGTGTTGCAAATGAAGCCCTTTCTAATTTCTCCTTAAATTTGTCAGAAAGTCTCACAGCTTAAAGACCACATAAAATCAAAATTAGTGGATTTTAGTCCATGTTTAGTTTTGTTATGATGCTCTCTAAATAAGAATTTCAGAGTCTTTCCAAATTCTTTTTGCAAACAAATAACAAATCACGTTCATGGATTTGACATAACTGATTTAATATAATAACATTTATTTATTTTTCTTTAAGTAATTAGGTTTATTTAAATAACGTTTAACACATTAATAATTATCTACATTTATTTAGAAAAAAGGGCCCTGCCCAAACTTCGTTTCATTAGGAAATACTTTGTCAACACAGGAAAGATAATTGCACTAGTCAAGCCTGAAATGCACGAAAATGTTAAACTTTCACAATTTTCAAAAGGTCTGATGAATCATTCCCTTTTTCATTCAGAAATTCTTTACCCAACCACCGTCATGCCAAAAACACTCAAGTACACAATATTCTTCAGAAGCAGAAGAAAATTCCTATAACAACCCAGCAGGCACCGGACGTCAATGTAACGTCAGATTGACGTTGGACCCCAGCGTTGGACATATGTTGCATTTTGGTTAAGAATGAAAATGGGTTGACGTCAGTATTTAGACGTCAGTATTTAGACGTCAATTTGACGTTGGATTTTGGTTACACAACCTAAAAACAACAAAATATCAACATAAGCTGATAACGGTATTTGACACGTTGACAATTTACGTTGAACTGACATTGAATTTTGGTCACCCGACCTCGCAACCGGAATTTAACCAAAAATCAACATTATGACGTTGTGTGCCTGCTGGGAACTGTCAAAATCAACAAAAACTAAACACTACTGTGAATACTGTTGGCTCTGTAACAATCTGTTTACATTCCTTTTTTGTAAGTCACTTTAGATTAAATTGGCTGCTAAATGCGTAAATGTAAATGAAATGTAAATTTCACACACGCATCTCTTCAAGAAATTCAGCTACAGCAGTCTACAAAAGCAACGGCACATAACCCATTATTAACAGCAAATGAATTAAGTATTTTCACCAAACTGGCGCGTTGCTCAGAGTACGATCTGCAAAAAAGTCACTGCCCCACTTTTGCCATGCAGCAAGCCAGAGTCATATTAGGTCATAGCCAAGTGTTGACGTGTCCTCTTGCTTTCCCAGCACTGCTCTGTTTGGCTCCGATCCTAATTCGTAGAGATATCTGTCTAGGCCTGTAGTGTGCAAACACACACACCCACCCACACACACGTATATATATATATATATATATATATATATATATATATATATATATATACACACACACACACGTATATCCAAGGCCTATGGCTAGTCTCCACTTTCAGCTTTGACACCTTTGAGTCTTGTTTATCTGCGATAAGTGTGAGGCAGGAATGAAACGCACATGCAGAGAAACACCTCAAACNAATTCGTAGAGATATCTGTCTAGGCCTGTAGTGTGCAAACACACACACCCACCCACACACACGTATATATATATATATATATATATATATATATATACACACACACACACGTATATCCGAGGCCTATAGCTAGTCTCCACTTTCAGCTTTGACACCTTTGAGTCTTGTTTATCTGCGATAAGTGTGAGGCAGGAATGAAACGCACATGCAGAGAAACACCTCAAACTGAGAAAAAGGTCAAAGAGCATGTCAGTATGGACTTCAACATCTGCCACAAGACAAAGCAGAGTTGAACGGACGTACTATGTTCAGTATCTCTCACAGAGGCGGCAAGATTAACTACCAATGATCAGAAAGATAACAGTCAAAGTCGGAACGATAAGGTATTATCAGTTTTGACCAATCGCTGTGCTTGTATGGCTGCACTAGGACAACATACTAAATATTCACATATATTTACAAAAAAATGTTTGGGAGAAATAATATTTTTTAAGCCAAATGTGAATCAGCCAACAAAAGGCTTGCTGATAAAGGAGAAAATGCTCATTTGAAAATAGATCACTGAAAATATTGAAAACACAAAAAATATTGAAGCTTTTTAGCTATCAAGCCCTAATCATCCGTCAGAAGTTGCCAATCCTCCTGCACACTACTAATACAAAAGCTTTCTTTCTCTTTTGTCCTTCCTCGAAATGATCCCATGCAGCTACATTCTTTTCTCCAACGCAGCCCTCAAATTGTGATGAAGTGTTGCTCTGGTGCGTTTTAAAGCAGCTCCTGCCCTTTATCAAAATAACAAATTGATGTCACTGCATCCCAAAGTGCAAGAGCGGGAAATAATTTACCTATGATTTGACTTTAATATTTCTTTGTTGGAGAAGCACAAGGATTTTAACTCATATCTGGGCTGCGTGCCTAGAACATGATTTTGCGTCCAGAGAGAGTGATAGAGAGACAGAGTTTCCAATGTTGCCAATGCCACAAAGTCCAGCGGGCTATTCACACAGCTTTCCCCATCTATCCGTCTCTCTTTGTCTTCTTTCTGGAGACCAGGAGCTTTCCTCAGCGATGACAGCTATTCATGAACTTATACAGCGTAATTCACCGCATACATGTCCAAAAAAGCTCTTTCAAGAATCCCAAACAGATTCGCATGTTTTGTCACTCAGACGTTATCTCGCAAAATCAGAACTGAAGAGTTTTAGAAGCTTTCAGCGATGAGATAAAGACGACGGCGGTTTAACACTAGAGTGTAATTGAGAATGCCAGAATGCCACAAGTTTCATTCTATTTCAAGTTCCTGCAAAACAAAATTAAATTCATCGCCACAGGTCATTATTCAATCGCATGTCAGCGAAAACAATGAACAATGCATCAGAACCCCAGCGGCATACCTTACAGGTTCTGTTCGCACGGCTTTCTTAGTATATCAGGATCTAGATCGTCCTTTTTCTCCACGAAGGTGTTTTAACCTGCAGCTCGGAGTGAGTGGGCGGACGCATGAATCAGAGCTGTCAATAAAGAGACTGAGCGAGCGTGCACGTGCAGTGATAAACATTCTCATTATTGTCTTGGCTGAGAACTTGAAAGCCCATCAGGGAGGATACATCAACTCCCTGTAAAATAACACAACAGATTCTGTCATCTCCCACCCCCTCAACCCACCACACACACTTATTAATTAACGACAGCTATATGCTCAATCTGTGAGGATAGCATTCCTCTGTCTGATTTTAGACATCTCAGAGCTGGGAAAGAACGTGATCTAAAAGCCCAGCTCTACTCCAGGCCACAGGGATCTTAGTCTTTGCATTCAATGCACAAAAAAACAAGTTGCTTATCTTGCAGTATTGGAGAGTCTCCATTACACCACAAGATCTGTGGCATCTTCCTCCAGCTGCGGTCCAGACACACACACTTATACAGAGTGAAAGCTTGCTCAACGACCCTTTCAAACCATTTGCAACACAGAAGATCCTCTTGATGGATTAAGGTTCATGAGGAATGCGTCCAGTGACACGCGTCTTTGTGCTTCCATTTAACATGCGGGTAAATTGTGGAACACGAGGCGCCGAGGAATTATATTCTGTAATATTTACTCCCATTTCTCAAGACTTACAATACGAACTGCGTACGTGTGGGAAAATGAAAGAAAAACATTTCTTTAACGCCACTTAAGTTAATGATGCTCAATAATGGCCCGACTATTAAAAGCATTAGTCTGGATATATATTTCTGCACCAGAAAATGCAGACAAACATGCATTTGTCCTACAGTAACCCTGTCATGTCACCTTTAGGGAAGCTAAAACAAAGGCACAAAGCTCTCAGTGGCATTCAATCAAAAACAGCAAGTCTATCCCATTCACAATTTATTTGCCTGCATCGTCACAAATGAGGGAATCGTATCGCGCAGTGTTCCAACAGCAGCTCTGGAGAGCAGCGGAGAGGTGTAAATCAGGCACAGCGAGCTGCCTGCAGAACTCGTGCAAGCAGGCAAGGAAGAGTCGGCCAAAAAAAATCCCCCGCATCTGTTCAGGCTCAATCGCAGAATAGGTTAAAGCACAATCTTCCATCAAAAAAATGCAATAATGCAATAAATCTAGCTATCTATTTAACTATCTAAAATAAAAATGCACATACATATAATGCTTAAAAATATATATGTGACCCTTGACAACAAAACCAGTCATAAGGGTCAGTTTTTTGAAATTGAGATTTATAAATCAACTGAAAGCTAAATAAGCTTTCGCTGGGACAGGACAATATTTGGCCGAGATGCAACTATTTGAAAATCTGGAATCTGAGGGTGCAAAAAAATCTAAATATTGAGAAAATCACATTTAAAGTTCTTAGCAATGCATACTATTAATCAAAAGTTAAGTATAAAGTTTGATATATTTATGGTAGGACATTTACAAAATATCTTCACGGAACACAATCTTTACTTGATATCCTAATAATTTTTTGCATAAAAGAATAATTTTGACCCATACAATGTATTTTTGGCTTTTGCTACATATGTACCCGTGCTACTTATGACTGGTTTTGTGGTCCACTGTCACATATATTCATTTATACAATGCATTTGAAAATATTTGTTCTTTGGATCAGAACAAGCTACTCTGCAGAGCATATGATTTTAATCTACAATACAAAAACAACACACAACGCAGTATTCCTTACATTCGCATAGTAATAGGCATAACCAAAGAATGTAATCAAGTGTCAGGCTTGTGGCGAAAATCAAATCCGGCTAACAAATGTGTGACTGGAAAAGCACCGCCACAGTAGTGGAGAAGCAGAGGTAGATTTAGAGATCTTTTAAATAAACAGCCCGCTGCACCCTGCCACGCCAGCACTGCTCTTCTTGATCGCCTTCCAGTTGGAAACATTTCTTAAAGCCTTCCCAGCAGAGCCGTCTCTGCCAAGAGCGGAGGTTCTTCTGAAAATGACCTACTACTGTGACTCCAAACCCTGGGGCAGAAGACGAAAACTCTCTCCCTGCTGGAGACAAAGCAGCGGATCTGCCAGGTTCTAAGTCCGTAATATACAGAAAATAAAAAATATAGATCTGCAAAGGTCTGTTCTTGTCAGGTAACAGCATTCTGAACAGACTCGTACTATAAATTATACAATCTCTTTTAACGCAGAGGTACTTGCGGAGCGGAATAAGCTGTATTTTGTCTTTGCACGGTTGATTAATCTATTCCGGGGATTTGAGCTGTTTTTTGTAAGGCTCATTTCAAAAACGAGACTCCAGAGGGTGATTCAGTCACTCGTTGGACCACATCTCATCTAGAAAACAACAAAAATAAACTTCTTTTCTGTTGTAATACACTGGCATGAATAAGAGAGAGAGCGAAGCTGTGGGCTCAGGTGGAATTCAAACACATCTTCATAAAGTAAATATTTAGGGTTGCTCACCATTCTCCCCGCAGAGGAACCTGGGTGTGATATGAAACGCAGCCAACCTTCCACAGACATCTCCAGCCCTGGCCACATGAAGTCCTCTACTCATGCCAAGAGCTCGGGCCTTTATAACTGAGGCTACTCTTTGTGCCCGACTCCCCTCCTCTCCTCTCCCCTCCCCTTAAAAAATCTCCTCGATGTCCTCTAATGAATATCAGCCACTAGGATCAACACATGAAAGCTAATGCTCCACTTAAGATTCTGACCCTTTTTTCCAAAACGCTCCCTGACACGAATAAGCAGACGAAAGTTTAAAAAACTGCAGGCCGGATGGTGAGCGAGGAAGAGCGGGTGATCAAAACAGCTTAATTAATCTGTTAAACGGGCACATTGGGAGCTGCCGCGCTGGGACGCGACCATGACTGTGCCACTCAGGGCTGTCAGACGAAAGTGGGGCATGCCAAGCGAAAGAGCAAACACTCTCTCCTGACAAAAAAAAAAAAAAACCCTCGGGCGAGCTGGCGCACGCACACACACGCTGGCCGAGAGAGGACCGGTGGATTTACACCGCGGGGGTGTTCTGGGCCGTTTGAGAGCCCAGTAGCGGCACTTCAAACGCAAAGTGCCCGACCATGGAGAGGGGTGGAGAACATTTCAGTGCTCATTACATCAGGACCTAGTTAGACTGGCTTGCCATGCACAAAGATGAGCAAAACTTACATACTGTGCACTATGACTATGCAGGAGAACAAAACATGTATATATCCAAGCCCAACTGAGAGAAAAGGTCTCTGTGGTCCTGAAATTTTTTGCACGGAAATATGAAAACTAAAACGCTCTCGTAAAAAACAGCCAACGCAGAGCAGGTCTCATTATCAGCACAATTTCAGATGTTATAGTGTTTTGTCGGTCAGCGCAGTCGAGCGAGAGTCTCTCAGAAAGGCTCGACGCTTGGATCGGCCGTCCTCTCCTTTCCCGGGGGGGACTAATTGCGGCTCTAACGGAATGAATCGATGAGGAATGGGGGCAGGACAGCATGTTGCCAGCTCAAGGGAATAGAGCCTCTCAGATCTCCCATTGATACTACTCTACACTGTTGGCAAATATGCTTCAAACTGGGTTTGTCCAAACTAAATACATTTGATCAGTGAATATCTGGATTACAAAAAATGTGTAAATAAAAATAGGCCTGACGCTATACGAGTTTGGTACATTTGCAAAATAATTTCCAATAAAGGATTTAGCAATGAAATAGTTGTGCGTAGCTTTTCATTTACGTTTAAGTGCAATGCCGTGCACATTATATACAGAATCTAGAATCAGAAAAGTAAAACAAACTAAAAAATAAAAACCAAACGTCAAAAGTGCATGTCAAAAAAATGACATTTTTCCACCAGCTCTACAGTTTGAGACGGCTGCTGCTCAATGCAGACAGAATTGTTATAATGACAGCATACGGAACAGGCTCTGAGCTTAAAAACTGTTTTGTGAAGCGCCTGTGCGCTGCGAAGCTCCGAACGAAAGGCCCCTCCGGCTGCCAGCGGGACTGCGGTGGAGTCTGGCACACGCCTCATGTGTCCCTCTCGCTCTCTCTCTCTCTCACAGCCCAACACACTCACTCAGAAAACGGCCAGAACCCCTGTGCATGCTGCGCGCTCTCCCTCGAACGCTGCAGGCTGCTACATTACATTATCCTATCAGCAACAACAGTGAGCCCAAAGAGGCAGTGGACATGCCGAGCGGTTACAGAGAAAACCAAAGGCCTCCACATTGCTGGCTCGCAGTACGGCTTACACAACCCAGATCTGTAATGCAGCGGAGATTATTCCATTTTTAAATATTTATGGCAACCTGTAGATCAACACGCTATTTTTGAACAAGTTTTAGGATTTTACATTTTTCAACTAAAACTGCGTTTGATGAAGTTACACAACTCTACAAGTGGACTACGGTTGCTTCATGTTTACACAGTATATTATGAGTTTACTGAAACAAGCGTCTGTTGTAAAGAACCAAAAAACACAGTGAGCACTGAAACATAGCCCCATCTAATTTATTTAATAATAAATTCAAGCGCTGGAGGGTGAGGCGTGTATTTGTACTGTTGCCTGTTTGAACACATTCACTTAGAGCTGAAAAGTACAATACATATTTGTGGGACTTAAAAGCCCAAATCCCAAAGGTTTTCCAGGCAGTTATTCAAATAAAGTTTGATATAAACTACGCACTTAATTATACCACAAGATAAACTGTCAACAAAAAGTTTGACCTTTACAAAAACAGCTGCTATTTACATATTTTTAGTGTCAGATTGACAGGAATAATGGATTGTCATTATGTCTGTCAGTAAGTATGGGCGTTTTTCCGAATCAAGCATATGGAACAACTTTCTTACCGAGCAGAGAACAAAAACTTTTTCTCCTCACAAAATCTCTTTTATCATCTACAGTTGCTAACTTGCAACAACTTTTAAGTTGTATTTTTATATTTTAAATATGATTATTATTAATATTATGTAAGATTCTAAGCTTAAAAAGTGGATGTTGGTTAATCAGACGAGCGGCCTTACTGAAACGATCTGAAATTTAAAACAAACTAAAGCGAAATTATTTCCTTTTGCGGTAACTTTTTCATCAAAGCCAAGGTCAAAGCAATCATCAGCCATCCTAGTGACTCATGTCAATATACACCAAGGCAATTTGAGACAGTAAAGTGACCTTAAAAACCCTCTGCGCCTGCCTCAATTCAGACTGCTGACAAAAATACTATCACATTTACTTAAAGCCTAGGCACTATTACACTGCACAAAATGCTCAAATATTTTCTAACTGACTCAGCTAACAAGCAATATGGGATTCAAATAAATTTTGATAAATTACAAGCAAAAGGCAGATGTCTGGCAAGTCAATGTTATTCTTTCCAGAATGCTCTTTAATCTCTTTGTAAGTGACTGGCAGTCTAAAATTTCACAGATTAAAAAATATATGTATATTTTTCAGTAACCAACTTTTTGCTAAATCCTATCAGTGGAAAACTTAAAAAGTGCACAAGAAAAGAGCTGAAAGCACCGTAATGAAGTCTGGTTTGTATAGATATCATTCTAAATGTCTCTCAGAGTATTGGAATTTTATATATTTTGTAATCAATAAAACCGTCGAAGGTTTAACAGTCTTGACACAGAATATAAACATTACTAATGCATTTCTTATGACGCTACGCATGAATTGAACTGTATGTGCACATACAGGCTAAACGTATACATTTTTTATCCACTTCACAAAAGCAAAGTCTATAATATGAAATAAGAAAAGTTTTATTTTCTTAACTATGCCCATGTAACTTTCTCTTCTAGTTTATGATTAAAACTGAAGCAGATGACTGTCCTCAAATGTCTACTCCACTGCACACAAACTCCATCTTAAATACAACGATAAACAACGACTCATATTACCTCGTCAAATTGATTTTCGACTTTGTGTTTACATTGTAAAAGGTCAATATTAGAAATAAATAACAATCCAATAAACTAACGAACACTTGAGGATACAGCTTAGGGTGAAATGAATGGATGTTAAATAGGCAAAGAGAAGCAGAGTTCTCTCAGCCCGCCCTTTATGAACTGAAATCTCGTCGCGGATCAGGAGCAATTCGTTCAGAAAGACACAAATAAGCACTTTACCTGAGTTAGACAGAGAGGAGAATACATCATGTTGAAAGGGGAGCGCGTCACTTGAAATGTGGCAAAACACCGACAAGTTAGTGGATCATTTTTCACAGTTAATCATGGTAAGCCTCATCATGATTAACACTTCCACCGCCGCCACTTCTGACTTCCACTTCGAGTCCGTTAAATCAAGAGACGCCCGGCAAAAGAGAACGCGCAAATTGTGTACACGTTTGAAACCAAACTTTGCAGGCAGGAAAACGCGTGGGGTGCTGCAATCTGTTCCATTTAGGAAATGGTGGGAGAAAGAATCAAAGAAAGAGAAAATGAAAAAGAGGGAGGAATGAAATGACGTTATGAAAATAGCCCATCCCAAAGAAAGTACTTGAAGGAGCAAGAGAGGCTAACTCTGCTTTCCACTGTCCGGGGGCATCCGTTTAGTCCGCGAAATTAACAAAAAAAGTTATTCGCCTCGGTTTCTGAAGCTCATATGATGCGAAACAAAGTGGCGAACGACTTTCTCCCCTGTTCGCCAGTACGCACGCACCGCTCTTCCCTCCGCGCTGATACAGTTCGGACGCAGAAACGTTCTGCGCGCTTCACCCGCGCGTATTCCAAACAATTTTACTGCAACACGCACTGCTAAAGTAGCGATTAGAGCCAGGCTAGCGCGGACATTGCGTCACAGAGAGCGCACATGCATGCGTCCATTCATGATAAAGTGTTCGAGGCTTATCGCTTCATGTAAGTTGAGTGAATAAAAAAAACAAACAAAAAAAATCAGCCCGCGTAAAATACTATAGCCAGTGCCTGATAAAGCTAAAGCACCTTTATAACTGTACACACACACCGCCTGAAACGCCTCTAATTATTAATACAAGTTTAGATGTTTAATGCACAGCACTGCGCGCATTCTAAATGTACAGTTTCAGTGAGGCGATTTTCTCTTCTGTTGCATATTTTGATGTTTTATAAAGTCACTGCAAGAAAATAACGAACTTCGGTAACCATAATTAGTAACTGTCATCTACAAGTAGCTTGGCTGATGGTCAGTCGTAGCTACCCAAAAACTATTCTCGTGGAGTTTTTTTTTTTTTTTTTTTTTTGGACCTAACCCCTTGTAGAAATCAAGTTTCACTCTATTGGAGTGATCGCACGGAGATCAAATAAACTAGGCGTCAATTGAATTAAATTAAAGTGTAGAACCAGGCAGCCTATTAAAACTAACAGTGTAAACAACACCTGTTATTTCTCTTGAATATGCACTGAAGGCACTGTGGCGTGAACTGTGGCCAGAGAGAGAGAGCTGTCACGAAACGGAATGTCGTAATTTAACCAAATATTAAGGAAACTGTTATATCCGTAATTACAAATATTTTTTTCTGAAACTGCCACACAGTAGCATGTTATTTAAAATAAAGAGAAAGGTTTGAGTACGTTGCAACAACAATGCACGCGACCATAGCCCAAAAACTTTTAAAATATATTTTTTTTAAAATTATATTTTAAAAGTCTGAACTTATTTGATAAACTTAACGTCAACAGACAAGATTGTTATTGTGCCAAGTGAAAGAAAGTTGTGTACTTCCTGAAAATATCCCTGCAGAGAGCATATCTTAGTATATAGGATTATCATAATTAGTTGTTAATATAAGCGCAAATTAGTTGGCAACAACAGTGACTAAGATAGCTATTAAGCTCGTTGTTGAATGGCTTCCATTAAAGGGCAGACGATTCAAGAAAAAAAAAGTACTGTGGCAGTACCATAGTACTTTATCAGATGTCGTATGATGGTATTTTGATACATAACGTAATGCTGAAATCCATGCTTTGCACACTAAATTTAATGCAAGCAAACCCAAGAAAACATGGAAGTACTATAGTACATAATAGCCTACTTTTTTTGTAAGTGTATCAAGCTTACTTGGCTAAAAGTTACTATTTCTGTAAACAGTCAACCCGGGTCAAATCAATTTTGGCACTGTTTACTTTGTTTTATTTACAGATTAAGTTTGCTACTGCCACGCAAACATGACAAGTAAGTACAGTTTGTAGCACTTTTTAAAACAATGCCGAACTCCCGGTTGTGACTACGGCGCACGATCTGAGAGTTCTGCCGGGGAGGGAGCGCCTCTGTCGGTGTAGATGTCAAATTCATGCCGGCGAGCCTGCGGCCATTTTCTGCTGAGCAAACTCTGCTGCTGGGCATCTGCCTCTACTGGCTTTAAACTTCAACTTGGCCTTCGGAGTCCCGTGGTTAACACACGCACGCACACACACACACCCTTTTTTCTTCGGCTGTCACAGAACTAATAACTTTCATTATGGGAGAAAAGCCAAATCGCGTGGTAGCTATCTTGATCGCTGCGCGTCTCAATAGCGAGAATAACACGCCAGCATTTGTAAGCCTTTCCCACAAAACCTTACGTTTGGCCGAAAACCAACGAGAAAAGGAGTAACCGGCTGGTAGGAGAGGAAGCAGGGGGGAAAAACCGAAACACGGCGCCTGTGTGTTGATGATGATCTCATTTGACTTTAAGAGTGCACAACTCGTGATCTCGCTCGTCTTTTGGAGCAACGACATAATAATGATCAAACTGATTTGTCAACGTACCATTTCGAAGCGAAACTGCCAACCTCCCCCCCAAAAAGTTACAGCTTAGAGGCTTTAGTAGTTCTGCAGTTCAACGCTTGGTCATCTCGTCGGGTGCTTTTATAACTCCGTATCCATTTATCTTCGCAAAGAAGTAATCCGTGCTCCTCGGATGGGAGGAATAAACCCGGACACTGACCAAATACAAAACGTCCCACGCGAAGTCTTCGAGCCTCGTCCAATCCGAAATCTTCGTTACAAGGTACAGAAGGACAAAATCAAGATTTTACAGTAATGCACGGCTTGCTGCAGAGAGTGCGCTGGCTGTTGTTTTGGTCGTGTATCTTTAATTTACAGTGCTGAATCGTCGGTCTCATAGCTTTGCAGCATTGCACATGCAGCGCGCATAGATGTCCTTGTGTACAGAGAGGAATCAATGCCTCCTCTGTTCTTTTGTTTCTTACAACACGAATAGCAACACTGACGGTGTTCTGAGCTCCATACACACATCTTACAGTCCTCGCGGAGAAGGAATTGATGAAATACGGGGGTGGCGTGAGTGTGTGTGTGTGTGTGTGTGTGTGTGTGTGTGTGTGTGTGTGTGTGTGTGCCAGTGTGTGTGTGTGTGCACTGGAGCCACTCGTTTAGAAGAACCGCACTTGATGGCGTAGTTTATACAGTATATATGTATACTTTATATATGGGTCAATGACGTAACTCTCATTTTTGTCCCAATCAATAAAGTAAGAAATATGCAATTCATACAAAATGACTTGAATGCATGCATCAGTGCATCTATGACAATCATGTCTTTCATTTCCAATGCTGAAAATACTGAGATACATTACCCAAAAATTAATAAAGAAAACTGAAAAACCTGAAACTGATTTTTTAAAAATACATTCAAGTGTATTCAGTGTTCAGGTAATTTATTTGAGTACTTTTTTTAGAATTTAAATATAAAATTGTTATTAAAATCAGCAGGAGAAATTAGTACATGCGTTTTAAAGTAGATTTTCAAATATTTTTTTTTATGACCTCAGCGATGCTTATTTGTCATTGGCTCATGTAGTGGTTCAAGGCTAAGAATGCTAAACCGGTTATGACTGAACAAACATTACACGTTCCAATAACTTCACAACCTGATTGGAGAGTCATGCCAACCCTGTTTCCAAGATAAACAGTATATCAATAAAAAGTCTGAGCGTGCGTGCATAAAGCGCGCGTGTGCGTTTGTTGTGTGTGGATATCACTTTGGGCACGAATGTCTAACTTTACGAGAAGTAAAAAATAATAATTTTGCTTAGGACAAGTTAAAGTGAACAGTTTGTTGCAGCATTTGACAGGAGAACCTTGACTTGAAATTGCGTTTCATCTATTTTAAGTTATTAGTGCTCAGTCAATTGCAGTGTCCTTACCTGACACCTTCTACTCTCATTTAAAAGGGTCACAAGATGCCCTGGGCATTTCAGAACATACATAAACTGACAGTCAAGTAGGCCCATAGAAAACGAGAGTATTTTATATGCTATAGGTAACGTTTGATTTATGCGTGTCTGCAGAATTTAAATTCTCTTGAAATGTCGTAACAAGGAATAGCGTTTCAGAATGACTAATTAACAGAAACCGTACTTTTGCTGGCATAGATGTTGAACCTGAACTTTAGGTTGTACGCCTCTATGCTTTTTCATAAACGTACACAAAGTGCGGCCTACCTGTGCAGTGCTTAAAGAGTAGACTTCGTTTCATAGTTTTTTTTTAAGTTGTCGAAGTTTGAGTCTTGCTTTTCTTCTTCCTCGAAAAAGCTGCAACAGCTCCCTGAACTCTAAAGCCAAATGTTTAACCTTTCGAGTTCCTCATCAGACACTATTCCGTCAGAGCCAAGAATGATAATAGCTTATAGTTTATCCTTTCAGTAGACTTGCGGTTGGTTAGGCTACTATTACATTTTAGGTGATTTGATTAAACATTGTAGTTAAATTCTTGCTTATTCTTTCCATCACTTAGCTTAGTCTATTTGGCAGACTTCTTTTTTTTTTTTTTTTTTTTTTGAGAAATATCTAAGCGGAAATTTCATAAAAATGTATATAAAATAACGATCTTAAAATAAAAATCGCATGGGTCGGTAGGCTACATTACAATATTGATCAGTACATAGCAATGATTATGCTTATCCTATTTAAAAGAATGGCTATGAAGATTTTAGATTAGTTTATTTGTTAGGCTATATTTAGGCTAATATTTGGCGCGTATTAATTTGCCAAAAATTTACGACAATGAAGCTTAATTTAAGTAAATTTTCAACATCGCTGAAAACTTTAAATCTCACAGTTGAGGTATTACATTTAAAAAATATGCATCTGTATAAATATGCGATTGCATAATTTCATTTTAAAGCGTTTTAACACTAATAAAAAGTATGGTAAGTTATAATAGGCTGTTTTACTAAACAAATACCCTTTATTTTAATTTGTTCCTTAATTAAAATACTATTTTTTCCGCGTGGTAAAACTCTATAGATCCATAAATAAAACTCCAGAACTCTATAAATAAATATATAGAGATGCTACTTATGTGCTAAACTAAGCTCTGTTAAATGTTTTTTAACATGTTAAGCGTTATTTTAAAGAATCTAAACTAGTTTTACCCTTTTCCAACAGGACTTCTCCAAAATCCACATGTCCTCGTGTATTTGTTGGCACCTTCGAATGCAGTCGCGTATTTTGGATCCTTCGGACTTGGGTCGCTTCGTTTTCCATGCAAACTCTCTTTTTGTTTCTCCCACAAAATAACTTCTGAGTCAAAAATATCGACTTCGGCTCGACTCTCTAAAAACAAGCAGATTTTGTCCTAAATATTTTCACTCTGTTTCTAGGTCTAAAAAATACATTATGGCTTATTTTAAATTTGCTGAAAACATTTCGGTGCTGATCCCCCGGTGATTGCATACTTTACAATTTAGTCTTATTTTATGCATGCATGAAATGATACAAAATTGCAAAATATTGTTATGACTAAGAGCAGATAAAATTGAAGTTTAACTTTATACAGCATGGTCAGAAAACACAATGCACATGTACAGGCTTTCACAGAGACAAACACACACATCCCACACATAAACCAAAGTTTCAACAACTGGCTGACATACGCACATTTACTATCACGTGTTTATTTTTTTCACTGTCAAACCTGAAAGCACCTGAAAGACAAGAGACATTTAATCCAGAGACGAGTGGAACTGTGGATAAAAGACCAGCCACAGCAGGGCAGATACAACACAGAAAAACTGCATGTTTGACTGCCCTGATGTGCAAAATCATCTCTTCAAAGTGAATCATGTTTTAGTAAACAATAAGTGACAGTGCAATAAAACTGTTTTATTTACAGCAAAAATATACAATGAAATTCTATTCTATTCAAAAATGCAATTTTATTATTTTTCATTAAATATAACTGTATAAAAGTACACCAAAATATGTCAGATGCCTATGTCATTTTTTTATTGAGATAACAAATTGTAGATTAACATGCATGTATAAAATAAAAAATAATAGAAACATGTATCATCTGCAATCTCCTCAAGTTGAGTGATTCTATCTAAAAATGACCAGCCTAAAAACAATGTAAAAAATAATGTGAACAGGTGATGTGTTGTTATACCGGACAGGTAAAATGTCTGGCCTGGACACTTGGACAAAGCAAAAGAGCTCCATTAAACAGTTCATTAAAGAAAAAACGAGTTATAAAACTTCCCCTTCTCTTCCCTCTTTTTTGGTTTGTATCAGGAGAAATCAGAAAGTAAACATTCAGAAATTCCTCAGCTAAATGAACTGCACAGGTTTATTTTGTTGATACGTGAGAGTTGATAGATCATATGTCATCTAAACCTATCTCATGAAAAGTTTGGGGGGGGGGGCATGTTTGGTCTGTTTTTAGCCTGTTAACTCACCCAAGCACGTAAGTACATAATCTCTGAAAAAACAGCCTGTGGGTTAGTAATCGTTCTGACATATAAAAGTGGGCATCCTCAAGAGGGCAGACCAAAAACGACTGTGATACTGCTATGTGGAAAACTTTTCAAAGCTCATGCAAAGCTTTACCAAAAATTCAGTCACCTATTTGTATCACTGCAATTATTTCAAATTCTACATGAGGTGATTTATGGTAGTATCTAACACTATGTAAGTCATACATAATTTATCTGAGATCTACCAAATAAATTATATATTGCACCTTTTTCATTTTAAAGGAAACATTAACTATGTGAGTATATGGATTTGCCTATATTGTAGAGCAGGAACAGTCGTCCCAGGCAATATTACAAATAAGGTATCTAGTGTACAAAGACTATACAGTGAGTACTAGGTATCAATTACTGTCCCTATCAAGTGTTCTTTGCATACTGCAGTGTCATACTCCTACTAGTGGTGAGATGGAAATACTGCAGCGTATCACGAATAAAGTGTGGATATGTTGAAGCCTCAAGATGCATCCTAGCAACAATACTTTCAGTGTATCAAGGTAATACCAGTGCAAATTACCACGTAATGGCTCAATATTTAACTGCTGTTTAAGTGCAAGTGCCTTGCAGATTTAGCATGTCAGATGTATTCTTACTCTCTTCCCTCTTCAAATTGCATCATTGTAGTTGCAGTAAATACTCTTAGCACATATGGACTTTGCCTTTTTTGTGGTTGTTTCCATGTCATGAAATCACATGTGGGTGTAATGCATGATTGGTTGGCTCCACAGAGACATATATACCGCCCAAGGCAAATCCCAGTCTCCAATACAACTTCACTGTTCCAAACTACTGCAATATGAGGGGGGAGGGGAAAACGTCTGGAAACTCTCTCTCAAGACACAGATCCAAGGCATGCAGTCCAATGCCAAGACTTAGCTCCTTCTTCTCAAGAGGACCAACTTTACTTTCCCTGCTCTTGCCATCTAAATGCGTACTAGGGGCAAATTGTGCATAATTTTCCAATTTTGGATCATTTGTGGCACATTACAGTCACCTTCAGGGTAAGCCAAGCAATTCCATCAACAACAAGTGGTTCAAATCAAGTCAGCCTCGCTCTAAGTGCACATTTTATTAAATTGTACATTTCAGTGCGCAAATGAGGAAAACAAAAAGGTTGATATGTAACTGACAGTACATCAACAAAATGCAAGCATCATCGTTATTTGCACAAATGTATCACAATTTTTTAATTTGGTGATTCTTAAAAACATGTTTATGATAGTTTGCCAACTGTGCTAGTGGTGCTAAAATACAACGTGATTATATGTATATGACTTTGTCTTTCATTCGAATACATTCAGAGTTATATTAAAAAATGTCCTGGCTCTTCCAAGCTTTATAATGGCAGTGAATGGGTGTTGAGATTTTCAAGTCCGACAAAGTGCATCTATCCATCATAAAAAGTGCTCCACATGGCTCTGGGAGATTAATAAAGGCCTTCTAAAGTGAACGGATGAGTTTGTGTACAAAAGATGTCCATATTTAAAACTTTATAAACTGTCATTTCTAGTTTCACTAACTTTCATATGAGTGTTCACGAGAAAGTGGCGTTCCAGCTTCTCAAGGTGAGAAGAGACAAAACGCTGGTCAG
>JAHKKF010533462.1:56474-69739 GCA_019740295.1 Labeo calbasu
TAAGTGTCAATTTTTCAAAATTGAGCTTTATACATCATCTGAAAGCTGAATAAATAAGCTTTCCATCGATGTATGGTTTGTTAGGATAGAACAATATTAGGCAGAGATACAACTATTTCAGTATATGGAATCTGAGGGTGCAAAAAAATCAAAAGATTGAGAAAATCACCTTTTTTCAAATTAAGTTCTTTGCAATGCATATTACTAATCAAAAATTAAGTTTGATATATTTACAGTAGGAAATTTACAAAATATCTTCATGAACCATGATCTTTACTTAATATTCTAAAGATTTTTGGCATAAAAGAAAAATCTATAATTTTGACCCATACAATGTATTTTTGGCTATTGCTACAAATATACCCCAGCAACTTAAGACTGGTTTTGTGGTCCAGGGTCACAAATTAGAAGAACAAAATGAAAATTTGTAAAAAAAACAAAAAAAAACAAAACAAAACCGTCAGAGGATTTCGATATAAACCAAGAAAAGACTGGTTTTACTTTGCTGTAAATAAAACTTCGTTCTTGCGAGACTAGCATATTCTCACCGTACACTTCGCTTACGTTCTACGTCTTACGTCATCTGCTGGAACGCCACTCTCTGGTGAACGCGTGTACGGCAGTTAGCAGAAGCTAGACATTACAGTTGAAGTTTTAAATATGAAGACACACAAATGCATTCAATTCAAAAGGGCTTTATTAACCTCCTTGGATCCGTTTGGAGTACTTTTTATGATGAATGGATGCACTTTATTGGACTTCAAAATCTCAACACCCATTCACTGCCATTATAAATCTTGGAAGAGCCAGGACATTTTTTAATATAATTCTGATTGTATTCGTCTGAAAGAAAAAAGTCATATACACCTAGGTCAGTAAAAGGGGTAATTTTCATTTTTGGATGAACTATCCTTTTAAAAAGATGCAGTGTGAAAATTACTGAAGAAAATGATTTTATAGAGTGCTGTTCCTAAGATGAAATGCAGATTTACTCAGTTTACTCATTTAATCGCATAGCCAAACATGCAAAATGCACACCAAATGATGTACTTCAAGCTGATGGCAAAACCCTTATTGACAGAGCAAACATATGGATCCATAATATAGTAGATGCTACCATGACAACATGATTCATGGTTCACTGAGCAGCCATGAACAAGACCGTCTGATGCCCAGAAAAGAGGCTTGCTCAGCATCAAATATCCACCATTTGCATAATGTTAGAAATTAATCACCAAATCCTCTGCGGGACCTCTCTAATGGCTATTAGAAAATGATTACACCGCAGTAATTTGCCAGTGATTATGCTGTGATAAGCTAATGACCCGGCACCCTGCAGCAGACTCCAAGAACTCTAATTACATGCAGATTAGTTAGCACATGTCAGGACCTTAGGACAAGTGCACATATTCTATCCTAAAGCAGCTACCGCTAATGATCTCGTCATTAATTGAATGATATATACTACATTTACAAGGGATTAGCTGCTGATGATAGCTGAGTCATGTAAATGGCTTGGCCTATGAGTCAGAGCAAAATCGACAATTATAGGAATTAAAATCAACCTTTCAAGTTTTCTTTTTCAATGCTAAGGGCTCTGTATTATATAAAGAGATACATACAGTATAAAACTGAGTGATGCATTTTAACCCTGGCCTATAAAATCATGTGTATGAGGGTTGAGGTCAAAAGTTTACATAAACCTTGCAGAATCTGCAAAATGTTAATTATTTTAACAAAATAAGAGGGATCTTACAAAATGCATGTTATTTTTTATTTAGTACTGACTTGAATAAGATATTTCACATAAAAGACGTTTACATATAGCCCATTAGAGAATAGCTGAATTTATAAAAATGACCCTGTTCAAAAGTTTACATACACTTGATTCTTTATACTGTGTTGTTACATGAATGATTCACAGCTGTGTTTTTCTATTTAGTGGTAGTTGTTCATGAGTCCCTTCTTTGTCCTGAACAGTTAAACTGCACGCTGTTCTTCAGAAATTCTTTCAGGTCCCACAAATTCTTTGGTTTTTCAGCATTTTTGTGTATTTGAACCCTTTCCAACAATAACTGTATGATTTTGAGATCCATCTTTACACTGAGGACAACTGAGGGACTCGTCTGCAACAATTACAGAAGGTTCAAACGCTCACTGATGCTTCAAAAGGAAACACGATGCATTAAGAGCCAGGGGTGTAAACTTTTGAACAGAATAAAGATGTGTACATTTGTCTTATTTTGCCTAAATATCATATTTTTTGTCATTTAGTACTGCCCTTGAGAAGCTACAGAAGATGCATGTTTTCCAGAAGACAAAATAAGTTAAATTTACCCTGATCTTTAAATTTAAAAAGTTTTTAAATTTAAAGCTCTTAATGCATCATGTTTCCTTCTGGAGCATCAGTGAGCGTTTGAACCTTCTGTAATAGTTGCATATGAGTCCCTCATTTGTCCTCAGTGTAAAAAGATAAAGATAAAATCAGACAGTCATTGTCAGGAAGGGGTCAAATACACAAAAAGGCTGAAAAACCAAAGAATTTGTGGGACCTGAAGAACAGCGAGCAGTTTAACTGTTCAGTACAAACAAGGGACTCAGTAGTAAGTATTTAACAGTATTAAGAATCAAGTGTATGTAAACTTTTGAACAGGGTCATTTTTATAAATTCAGCTATTATTTTCTGTTGTGGACTATATGTAAATGTCTTTTATGTGAATTCAGGTCAGTACTAAATCAAAATTATTTTGGTAAAATAATTAACATTTTGCAGATTCTGTGAGGTGTATGTAAACTTGTGACATCAACTGTAATATATGAACGCATTTACACATTTAAGATGCTTCAAATGCAAAGTCATTCAAATAATCATTATTGGTGTGCAAAGTCATTTACTTGCAAATATATTTTCATGAATTTTTAATTAAAGGCTATATTTTATAACACATTGTATTGTGGGATGCGAAAACGAAAAATTTAGCTAAATTTTAGCATTGCTTGAAGTTATCTTAATATTGTTGTAAGCATATCTTTAAGCATATTGTTTTAAGCATATCATTTTAGAAAAATAATATGACTAAAAATAATACAAGGTAGGTCACGCAAAACCTCCTTGATGTTGTGATAACATCACACGAGCTAAAAATGATCCTAAAAGACTAACTTTTGAAATGAGCCATTTTTTGGCTTTAAATAAAATAAATACCAAAAAATTGATTGGCCGTCTAAGTTCACATCCATGGCACTTACTCAGTTCTAATAAAATGCAAACTGTTATTATGGCCTAACAGCTTTACGTCACATACAAAAGACTGTTCAACTGTGGTTAAAGTTCGATCATGGCAAACAAAAAAAGATGGCAATATGAGATGTTTGACCCCTTTACAGATGTTTGTCTGTGGTGTTGTGCTTTATCCCCACTATATGAATCACTTTCATGTGCTTTGTATTTCAGTTTTGGACACACCTCAAAGCTTAATTCCATTTTCCAACACAGATAAACAATGTTACATGGAGCATGTTTACAAAACTACAAAGATGATGCATGAGGTTTGGCTTTAAGGGTTGGGACGCCGTCCAGTTACTGCGTGCTTTGGATAGCGTAGACTGGTTGGATTTGTTCTGAATAAAACAAAAGAAAAATGAGCGACAAGATAAAAAGAAAAAAATATGCAAAGCACCTGTAGTGAAATCAAAGATTATTAAAGCAACTCATAATAATAAAACAACAAATACTGGTCAAAAGTAAAGCATAGGTAAAAATTAAATAAAATAATGATTTTTCTCTATTAACCTATTAATTATTTAACCTAAGACTAGTCATCACATCATACATCATATTTCCCCATTCACTGGATAATTATTTTAGGATAAATATGTAACCAACACAACTACACCAGATGAACAAAAAGCAAAGTGTTGTCTCCCCCTTGTGGTGACATGTAATATTTCAACCTAAACTGAGTTGTATATTTAACTTTAAAAAAAAAAGAGAAATATGTCTTTTTTCTATTAAGATGTGCTCACAAACGAGTTGATCAGATAAATGTGTTCTATGTAGAAACCCTACAGTGGCTGTAACCACCATAAACAATGAGGTCTGACATACAGTATACGCTCTGATTTTCATATTATTGGTAGACCCATATGGGTTTTTAGTGGTTGATTCTTAACCCTCATATGCTGTAGTAATATCAACATGTTATGCATGTTGAATCAAGTAGGTTGTGTGAGTAGTGAGTACTGCAGCAAAGCAGTGAATGGCATGACTAAATGGGTAGACACAACATCGCATGCAGCTGTCTGAAGATCCTCTCTCACAGATGGTGTCAGGATTATACTGGACGACCTGCAGGCAAAATGCAAAACAAAATATTTTCCCTTTTTAAGGTGGTGGATTATCCGGGACCAACAGATTGCCGTTTCAGTGCCTCAGCTCTCCAGTTCATTAAGGGACGAGCACTAAAGCTTCAAGATCCACTTGGCATAAATGGAAATGTTTAATTGTAGAGCATTAAGACTTCATTTAGTTGGAGTTACAATTCTGTTCATACGTTTACATGCCTCTTGCAGAATATGTATTGAATTAAGGGATGAGGAGTTAAAGTTTTAGAATTAAATGATCAGAGTAAACTGTCTACTTGGAAAAAAAATGTAAACATCTTATGTAGCTTCTGAAAGGCGGTACTAAATGAAAAAAATATGATTTTTAAATTTACACTCCCTGGTTCTTAAAGAGACAGTTCCCCCAAAAATATATATATTTTTTTCATTAATTACTCACCCTCATGTTTTTCCAAACCTGTAAGACTTTCGTTCATCTTTGGGGCACAAATTAAGATATTTTTGATGAATTCCGAAAGCTTTCTGACCTTGCATTGACAGCAATGCAACTGACACATTTAAGAATGGTAATAAGGACATTGTTAAAATAGTCCATGTGATATCAGTGGTTCAACCCTAATGTTATGAAGCTACAAGAATACTTGTTGTGTGCAAAGAAAACAAAAATAACGACTTAATTTAACAATTTCTTTTCTTCCGTGTCAGTCTTTGACGCATGTTCACGAGAACACCACAGTGGAATGACACAAGGGTGAGTAATTAATGACAGAATTATTATTATTGGGTAAACTATCCCTTTAATGCATTGTTTCTTTCTTGAGCATCAGTGAATGTTTTCATCTTTTGCGGTAGTTGTGTCTAATTTTGTGTTAAGTCCCTCAGGTGTCCTCAGTGTCAAAGATGGATTCCAAAATCATACAGTAATTTATGGAAATAGGTTAAATATGCAAAAGATGCTAGAAAACCAAAGAATGTGCAAAACCTGAAGGATTTTCTTAAATGGGTAGTTTAACTACTCAAACCAGGGACTCATAAACAACTATTACAAAACTTAAAAATAGTCATTGATAAAAGAGTTATCCAGGTATAAACACACAGTATTAGGATTCAAAGGTATGTACACTTTTGAACTAGTTAATTTGTGTGAATTTAGTTGTTTTGTCACAATTGGATTATATGTAAAATCTGTTATGAAAAACAGCTTATTCAGGGTAGTACTAAAAAAAAACAGCATTTTAAAATCCCTCTTATTTTGTTCAAATTATTAACATTTTGCGCATGTAAACTTACGAGCAGAACTGTACATCAAAACGAGCTGTATTAATGGGATAGTCCAAAAATTTAAATTCTGTTTTAATTTACTCACTCTCATTTTATTCTAAACTTACATGACTTGCATGCATTAACGTAATCATATTTCAATAATTCAAATGAGATTCAAGAGCTGTAGTGGAGGGGATGATTATCCATAAATAATGACTTAAACTTGAATTTAAGTTTTTCAGACAAAGCTTGCAATATAGCATACAAGTCATACATAATATGTATTTATATTTTTGTCATTTGTAGGGCTTGGCAGCCCCTTTGTTTTCATTGTTTAAAACAAAGCAGCAGAGGAAAGTCAGTCATATGGGTTTGGAACAACATGAGGGTGACAAACTGATGTCAAATTTAATTTCGAGTGAACTATTTCTTTACTTTTAATAAAAAAAAAGGCAGTGACATTTGTTCTCACTGTTAGGTACAACATTACCTGTAGTACTGGCAGCCAGTAATAGCAATAAAAAATGAAAATGTATCATGGCATTTCCATGTTATTGATATATTATCATGGTAATAACATGGTTTTCTATGAATTACTTTGGAGCACCATGTTAATACCATGATATATTCAGTGATATATTGAAGTACTATGAAATTTGGCATCATTATACCAATGTACAGCCATACTAAAGCTATATTAACAGTAATCTACACCTGGGCACACAAAAGTCACAGATCACGTGATCCCAAATCCGGTAAACGGCTACAGAAACGTGTAAATGCCCGGGGGTTACACCCTCCCACCTCAAGCCGGGCCAGCTCAGCCGGTACTGACTGGCTGCATCTGTGAGGGCTGTTAGTGCGTCTCCTCAATGACCATTCTCTCTAATTTTAGCCTCTCTGCTCTCTCTACTGCTGGGAATGATTCATGTCAGTTTCCAGACGTCTGAAGTCACGGGCTGGAACCACAACCCCCGTGCTGTCCCACTCTCATGCTGTAGAAAATCACTATGGGGGAAAGATTCATGGGCTCTGGTACAAATTTTGCCATCCTCTCTGTTTTGAGTTACCATCAAACTTTGCTGTTTAATGGGGTTTGGCGGCACAACCCCGAGGCGTGCTTCCTGTTAAGTCTAAAGTGTTACGCATGCTGGTATTTGCAATACGTGCCATGCTGATGTAAGCCTAACCACGTGTGTCACTACACCGTCGCAGCGGTAGACGTCAAGCATGACAACAAAAAAAAAGGTTCTGCTTAACTTGAAATTACACAGCCTTGAAGAAAATCTAACAACTGATGCCAAATTGAGTTTTTAAAAGACTTTATCTTTTTCTACAGCTCCACAGGTCAACAACAAAGCACTTGAGCTATTAATTAACAAAAAATTATTGATTTTTGTGATTCTTTAGGGATAGTTCACCCAAAAATAAAAAGTCTATTAGGGGTGGGCCTAATTAGGGATATGACCAAAATCTCATATCACGATATGAGTAATTTTATTTCACGGTAACAATATGTAACACAAAACAGTTATTTTTGCTTTAAATAAGGGCTTTATGATATCAAAATTACACAATTACAAAAACATAATTTTTGTCACCATTGTTAATATCACAAAAAACTAATTCTAGCCTAAATTAAAAAAACACTCAAGCTTACTGAAGTAAACAGCCAGCGATTAAATAAGAATAAGAAACTAATTAGAAGCAATAGGACAAAAAACTACAATAGAGCAAATAAATAAGAAATGCTACATACATTGTATAACGTAATCAAATGAAAAAAAAAAAACACTGCATATTCTTCACTGCCTGGATCCAATATACTGTTACACATGTTACACATGTTTTCTTTCTCAGCTGTTTGCTTGCACTTAAGACCTAAATTACTGTGTTTACGAGGACACTTGCAAAGACGGCATTTTGACACATACAAGTGTCTGTCTTCACGTGCACGCACCTCTCTGACAGCGCTCAGAAACAGTCAGCGCGTGCATATAGCGAAATAATTTCTCTTTCGCTGCTGATTGCGTTTCAGTGGCTTAAAAATCATGTTTTTAATCCACAATGCTTAAAAACACCCGCAAACACTAAGTTTTTGTGAACATGTAGCACAGCAACGTCACATGAGTATATAACCGCGAATGTGACTATAGTCCAAAATCGCTACCGGTTGACAAATTTCTACAGGTATATCGCCCACCCCTAAAACCTAAATGCATTTCCTCATCTGCTTTCTTCATATGTTCAGTTTTAACAAATGTATTCTTTTGTGCTACCCAGGCAAATAAACAGTGCACTTCCATAATGTACTTAAAGTGCTCTAGATGCACATACTAATTTTGTAATTGACATACTAAAAATAATTCTTTAGTACTTTTTAAGATTAAATCAAGTTGCTGTTTTGGTTGCCATTTGAATATGAATATGAACTAAAATGTGCTTTCAATATACTATCTCTGTATTACAAAAATGTACTTTACTTACGACTTGTAGTACACTTGAACCCACAATGTTAAAAAAAAAAAGCATAACATTTACGGTAAAAAAAACTAGCAGCTGTGGTTGCCAGAATTTTATTTTAGTGACATTTTAGGTCTTACGTATTTAACTTAAATTTACATTTAAATATCGTAATTTCATTAACTGATATAATGTTAATATACCAACCTATTGAAGTACTGAAATCTGTTTTGTACCTTTGCAATACACTGATAAACACCAAAAGGAGGTGGTGATGAGAAAGTCACATGATGAACCAAAGCCCATCACAAGCAGCTTTTAAATACTAAACACTAAACACCATCAAGGTAACACACATGAAACTGATATAATGCAATTAACATTAATTTAACAACATTAGATGTAATATACAACCCTAATTCACACAACTGATAAGAAAAAACTAAGAAGAAATGGTTATTTTAATGAAAAAACACCAAATGTGAAATGTAACGCAGGAAATTTTGGCAATGTCAATTTATGGTTATTCATTGTAAATTATATGTTCTTTTTCCACGTACAAAAACTACATACTACTGTACATACATAATGCTTTCCCATTAACCAATGAATAGGTTTTTACTGTAGTATTTTTTACAGTCTTTTACCGTTAAAATCACTGTCATTTTTAACAGTGCATGAAAGATGGGTTCAAGTGTACTACAAGTGGTAAATAAAAACATTTTATTTTTTTTTTTGTAAAAATTAACACTTTTTTAATACAGCGATAGTAGTTCATATTCATGAACTAAAATTGATTTAAAAATTAAAATGCTTTTTTTTTACTTGGGTACCCTGACAAAAGACAGATATATAAGTACAAAATAACAAAATAGTGAGTAAATAATGGCAGAATGTTTGGGTGATATATCCATTTAAGCCCAGAGACCAACATAGTATAAACACACACACACACACACACACACAGATTGTTCTAATTGAGAACAGCATATGATCTTTAAAACCCAAAGGTTAAAGTTAAAACCCATTTACCCTGAGCTCTAGCTGAAGTGTAATTCTGCAAAAGTCCAACTAAGTTGTAACTATGTTTGTATTTAATTCAAAAACCAGATTAGCCAAACCTAATCTCTTTCCTACTTAAGGAAATCCCAAATTCTGAGGAGATGTTCCTTTGATTAAGTTTTTTTTTTCTCCACTCCCTCTTATTTCATCAGCAGGAAGGCAATCAGATTTGACTGTATCCAAACTAGAACGATCTTTGGTTTCTGATTTACAGTATAATGAATAAAACTATTGTTCCAGGCTGCAAATTGCCACACACACACACCTGATCATTTAAGAAACCCACAGGTTTACATGTGGCACATATGGCACATAGTTCTACAAAAAGGTTTCGTATAAATCAATCTATATATATATATATATATAAATATACCACTTCATTTCCCTTGTTTACAAGACAACCTCCAGCACTGAAGTTACTATGAAAAGAGACCCTATAGAGTAGCTAAACCAGCATAAACTCCTCCACCCACACGTAAAATGCAAAAAAAGATGAATTGCAATCACTTTGAAAACATTTTTGCTTCTCTCTGTTGTGAGTTGATTTTCATTTTCCGCTTGTCAGATGTGATTTCAAAAGGCTGTGGCTACAACAGCACAACATGTGTAACCCACCCACATGTCCTGAGCTGGGCACTCACTTTGAGTCAAAAAGCATCACAAACTTGCGTGTGCATTCACATGCATTACACCTGATAAAGTCTTACCAAGCAATCTAATGCAACTGACATAAAGAGTTTTCTAGCATGTACGCAAGCCACGCTATATAAAGTTCTAAAGAACGGCACAAATTTTAGGAAAATTTAATTATGAAACATCTCATATAGAGAAAGTTTTGGTGTACGTATGGAACAGAAAGCGCTGCTTACAAGAAGGATCAAAGCATGAAGAGAAGGAGAGATTGAGTGAGTGAATGAGTGAGAACATGTGTGAAACACCGGCTCTAAGAGCACGGTCATTTCTCAAACGGGGCTTGACAAACAATCAAAGCCCTTCATTTGTGATTAGTTATTAGTAAAGGCTCATAGCAAATGTTAATTGCCAAGTTAATTTAAACAAAAGTGTGGGTGGCTAACGCAGTAAAGAGAGAAAAGGAGGGAGGACAGAGAGGAAGAAAGCAAGCGAGAGAAGGATAAAGGGTGGGCAATCACTTTGTTATAACAGAGACGAAACAGGGAACAGAATCAATCCATTATCGATGAATAAATAAGCAAAACCGAAGACTTGAACGCTGAACAAACAAAGAGAATTCCAACAGCAACTGGCTGAGAGAAGAAAAGAGCTCTCCAGCTCTGGAGAACACGGTAAGATCAGCTAAAACACAAAGCATGTGAAATAAAACACGTGGACGGGATGGAGTTTAAACAACTTGTGTGCTAATAATAATGTGAGGAAAACAACATCAGCCCATGTAGAACAGGAGCAGGCTCAGAGCGTACATATTTTAATATTTTACAATGACATTCAAAGCATTCTGCTGCAAAGCAGCTTTTTAATGCCACATGTCAGTTTGGAAACATTAAAACAAAGCACTTTGGGCAGTTATATCAGGTATGTATTAAGGCAAAGCTAAGTGCCTGCAATTCGAAAAGAAGCCTGGATAACCTTTAAATAAAAAATGACTCACAAAAAAATAGAGAAGTTAAATCATGTAAAAAATAAGTGAGTAATATATATAAAATTGCAACTAAGTCAGTCAAGTGTTTTAGTAAAACAACAACAAACGACATGGAATTTCATAAAAAAATCCCAAAAACCGACGACAGCGCTCAGCTATATTACCAAAGTCATCTGAGGTCACCTGCTCACCACACTACAAATAACACGTCAGAGCCCTCAAACAATTACTCCGCAGCCAATTACGTCATGACGTGTATTCAAAAAAACATATACATACATCGGAAACCTGCAACAGGTTGTACACGATAAAGCAGGTTAGCGCAAAGTTTTGCAGCTTCCTTAAAGTAGGTTAAATCATGCCACTCACCATCCACCAGGTCTTAGCTGTCATATCATAACACAGCTGCCATTTCACAGCGTTCTCTGCCGTGTTGCCACTCGTGTGTGTGATGCTGGGGAGCTCCATAAAGAGAGACGGATACAGGAAGCGAGAGAGAGAGAAAAGGAGATGTGGATGTTTTCAAACCGGTCCCAAACTCAGCCAAACAGGAGAAACAAGAGGAACAGAAGTGCAAATCCTCCTCAGCTGCCTCTTTCTTGCTCTCATCTTTGCCTCCCTGTGTGGCACAGTAAGAGAGACTGGACAGTTTCAGAAGGACAGAGAGAGAGAGAGAGAGAACGTGAGGGTGAGACCTAAAGGATTAAGATTTCGACAACAGTTCCCACTCAAAGAGTCCACGCTCTCTGAGCAGACCATGCAGACACCCAGACCACATCACCACCACCACCACCACCACGAGCTGCTAGACAGACCAGCTAATGCCAGCTGTGTTAACAGTCACACATGCCCGCATAAGCACACTCACACATAACCACACTTCTTTGGTTTTATATAGAACATGTATGAAGAAATCGGTAGCTGAAGCCAAAAATCCTATGGGAATATAAACAACATACGTAGCGCGCTGCGTTCGAACATGCTATTTTCTTACAAGCACAGCAGGGTGCTCACACACCCACTTGAACAACAAAAAGTCAATCCTACGTCGAGACCTGACCACGATGATGTCATCCAACATCAGACTTTTTTTTCCCCCTTTAGAGCTTGTTAAATCATGAGTTTCCTATCTGTGTGGCTGTATATTATGAGTTGAAGAAGCCCCGTCTTCACGCAGTAGTGAATCTTTCTCTTTAAGACCACACAGCTGGCAACCAGAGTAGCAACTGATCAGACAGAGAAGAGCTGATTAGAAAAATTAATTGCTGTTATTTTTTTATTTTCTTTTTTGAAAGAATGTGGAAATTAAAATGTTTTTTTTTCCCCAACCACCTCCATCAACCACACGGCAATGAGAAGTCCGGCCCTTGCTTGGCCGCAGGAGTGCTGAGTGAGTGTGGGGGATATGTGGGCAGTGTTTGTTTGGTTAACTTGCTTTTTCTTTTCCTTTTTTTATATCGGAATTTTTTTGTTTTTTTTCATGGATCAAAGGACTAAGTGTCAAAAGTCCCCTCACAGCTTACCACACACTTTACATCAGAAAGCCAAAACATTGTTGAGATTAAAAATATTAGTATATTGAGTAGCCTATGATAGTACAGAAAAAAAAAGAAGTAGTAGTAGTAAGCGACCACAAAATCTGTATCCACCTTTTTTTTTTTTTTTCCTCGTAAGAGCAGCCGCAGCCATGTGCCAATTTTATGGGTCAGGCTTCCGGTCTCATCTGTGTCCAGCTATTTTTAGCTGTACGAAACAGTTTGCTTTGCTGCTTGATATTACAAATTGGTGCGTCTTACAATATTATTTTAATGTATTATCCTTCTCGTTATTTCCTTATGAACCGGAAGTCTCACCCACAGGCATGCTTCCGTGTTGAAGAAAAAGGTGGATTAGTAAAAAAATGCCGGCCAGAAATTAAAGGAGAACTTTAGAGTCTTATCTAGCGAAACGAAAAATTTGTATACTTTTTAAGCACAAAAGCTTGTGTAGCACAGGCTCTGGGATGCACATTCACAATGCTACGAATTAGTGATGGGTCGTTCTAGAACGATTCGTTCATTTTGAACGAATCTTTAATGTAACTCGGGAAGAACGAGTCGCCTCGGGGTGTGATTCGTTCAGTCGCGCATGCGCAACATCCTATTAGGTTTACTGTAGGTGTAAGGTGTACTGGAATTAGTTCACCTGTTTCGAGTCTTTTCTCCTACAACTTCAGAATCGTCCAACATCGTTGTACCTTTTGTTTGTAAACAGCATTTGACTTGCATTTTCTTAGTCTTTGCGTGTTCGCTTTGTAAACACTGGGTCTGTAGTTCCGCCTACGTTCGGCGTGACCTTTCAACCTGATTCAACAGAACCTGTGCTACACGAGCTTTTGTGCTTAAAAAGAATACAAATTTTTATTTTCAGAAAAACATGAGCGATCGTTTTGCTAGATAAGACTCTTCTTCCTCGGCTGGGATCGTTTAGAGCCATTTGAAGCTGCATTTAAACTACATTTTGGAAGTTCAAAGTC
>JAHKKF010533463.1:0-10031 GCA_019740295.1 Labeo calbasu
AGGAAGGGTTCTGGTCGTCCCAAAGGTCTTCCATCTAAGGATTATGGAGGCCACTGTGCTCTTAGGAACCTTAAGTGCAGCAGAAATTTTTTTGTAACCTTGGCCAGAACAATACATTGACTTTGCACTGTTGCTAGCTGGTTCACCTTTTACTGTGGGAACTGCAGATGAAGAATGCAATCCTACAGTCCCCACCACACCAAACCTTGTTCACGTCACACCTGCCAAGCCAAAGCCTGCACAAGTCATGTCCACAAAACCACAGTCTTCTCACGCCATGCCTGCCGCTCCAGGGCCTGCTCACGCCATGCCTGCCGCTCCAGTCCACAAGATGCCCGCCATCCCAGAGCCAGTCCACAAGATGGCCACCATCCCAGAGCCAGTCCACAAGATGGCCGCCATCCCCGAGCCAGTCCACAATATGGCCACCCCATCTGAGTCCCCGGCCAAGATGGCTGCCACGCCTGAGCCTTATCAGTCCACAATCATCTCATTTGAATCTCATCCCATATCTGACACACCCAAAGCTAATCAAGTGATGACCGATCCTCCGGCGTCAAGTCAGGGCTGCACTTTCAGTGCCAAGTCGAGTGACAGCTGTGATTCCTGAGCTACGTCAAGTTACAGCTGTTACCTCTGAATCAAGTCAAGTTACAGCTGTTCCCCATGAGTCAAGCCAAGTCACAGCTGTTGTTCCTGAATCAAGCCAAGTCACAGCTGTTGTTCCTGAGTCAAGTCACGTTACAGCTGGGTTGTCTATGTTAAGCCAAACCACAGCTGATCCCCATGAGCCAAGCCAAGTTACAGCAGATCTTCATGAGCCAAGTCAAGTTGCTGCTGTCTTCCCCGAGCCAAGCCAAGCCACAGTTGATCTTCATGAGCCAAGTCAAGTCACAGCTGACCTTCACAAGCCAAGTCAAAGCTGTTCTTCACAAGTCAGGTCAAGTCACAGCTGTTCTTCTGGAGTCGAGCCAAGTCATGGCCGAACTCCCTGAGTCAAGTCAAGTCACGGCAGACCTCCCTGAGTCAAGTCAAGTCACGGCAGACCTTCCTGAATCAAGTCAAGACTCAATTGCGCTCCTAACGGAGCCTCTTCACGACATGGCTGCTAGTATGGAGCCTCACCAAGCCACGACCGTCATGCCAGAACCTCACCAGGTCCCGTCTGACCCCCAAGAGCCTCGTCACGTCTCAGCTGACCCCCAAGAGCCTTGTCACGTCTCAGCTGACCCCCAAGAGCCTCGTCACGTCTCAGCTGACCTCCTAGACCCTCGTCGCGTCTCAGCTGACCCTCCAGAGCCTCGTCACGTATCAGCTGACATCCCGGAGCCTCGTCAGGTCTCAGCCGTCCTTTCAAAGCCTCGCCAAGTCTTGTCTCATCTCCCAAGCCACGCAGGGCCCGCGCTCCCAAGCCACATGTCCACAGCATTCACACCCTCAAGACCGACAGGTATCCCACTATCTACTGTACTGCCTGTAATGGCTGTTGCCATTTTGAGTGTGTGGGCCACGCACTGTGCTCCAGAGGCCAGGTCTGACCACAAGTCCGCTCCAGAGGCCTTGTCTGTCCACGAGTCTGCTCCTGAGGCCTCGCCTGTCCATGGGTCTGTGCCAGGGGCCTTTCCTGCCCACGAGTTTGCGCCAATAGCTCCTGAGGTGTCAGCATGCTCTGTAGAACCTCCTAAGGAGGTGGTGTCCACCCATGAACTCACTGCCACGTCTAACCACAAGTCTGCGCCACTGCCCCCGGAGGTGGCGACTCCGGCTGCAGAACCTCCTATGGGGGCGACATCCTCCTATGAACTCTCTGCCCGCCATGTCATGGCCAAGGAGGCCTATCATGAACTCTCCGCTCTGCTATGGATGTCACTAGTTCCACTGTGGATATCTTTGCTCCTGTCTGCTCTGCATGCTCTGTCTGTCCCGCCATGGCTCCCTGTTATGCCTGCTCCGCCTGCCCCACCATGGCTTCCTGCTCTGCCTGCCCCGTCATGGCTTCCTGCTCTGCCTGCCCCGCCATGGCTGCCTGCTTTCCCTGCTCCACCATGGCTCCAGGCTCCTCCGAATTAAACATGGTGGACTTCTGCTCCAGTGTACCACTGCCTGCCACAGTTCCACGGTCCAGGTCCTCCAGTGCTTCATTGTCTGCCACTGATCCACAGTTCAGGTCCTCCAGTGCTTCACTGTCTGTCCCTGCTCCACGATCCAGGCCCACCTCTTCTGCACGGACCTGGCCCCCCGTCCCGTCATATTAAAATGATTTCTGAAGGATCATGTGACACTTAAGACTGGAGTAACAACTGATGAAAATTTAGCTTTGCATCACAGGAATAAATTATATTTTAAAGTATATGAAAATAAAAACCATTATTGTATATTGTAATAACATTTAGCAATATTACTGTTTTTTTCTGTATTTTTGATCAAATAAATGCAGCCTTGATGAGCAAAGGGGGCTTCTTTAAAAACATTAAAAATCTTACTGATCCCAAACTTTTGAGCAGCAGTGTATGTTTAGTCATTGTAGTATTAACAACTGCCTGTTTCTGCAAAAAGAGTTTCTTTGCAGGTTAATTTGATCACATCACCGGTCATTGGCAGCTGTGGCAAAAAGTTAGAGTATCTGTGACGCTCTTTTCAATAACGATTTTTCTCCCGTCTGTTTACATCGCACTGAAGACACGACGTGTGTCCAATATCTGCGTTTACATAAATCTCCATCCAAACTGAATGACTCCACTGCTGATCGGTTTCTGCGACGACCCTCACGTTTTGAACAGCCGTGTATTAAATTATTAATATAATTCACGTCGAGCGTCTCTTTGACTTTAACGCACAGCAGCCGTGATTTCCTCGCTTTACCGTCATCATCTGACGATAAGAAAAGCTGTTTTGTGACCAAACGAGTCGCTTTCGCATTGCGCTGCTTGATTTCCGATGGGAATCAGATTTACGTGTTCAAACGCAGATCAGCCGTTCAGATATCAGATGTGAATCTGGTTCAAAACCACATTTGAAAGCGGCTCAGAACCGATGCGAAAGAATCAGATCTTGCGCGGATTTTTATGTTTGAAACATGAGCAACAACATCCCATCTGTGTCACATGTGAGTTAAAAAATCATTTTTGTGCCAGTGTAAACGCAGCCTTTCAAACGCAGATTGCTGTGCGGTTGCTAGGATGTTGCTAAGTGGTTGTTAGGTTGCTAAGGCTGGTTTCTACAGTGTTGCTGTACAGTTGTTAGGTTTCAGCACGTTTGCTAGCTTGTTTATAGCAACTTTCAGAACTTTTTTCGTATGTTTATAGCATTTTTATCATGTTGCTAACATGATTTAACACACTGCTATCCTGTTGTAGCATGATTTAGCACACTGTTAGCATCTTTTAGCTTATCGCTAACATGTCCTAGGCTAGTTTTAAGCTTTAATCTTTAACAGAGAAGTCAATCACTCAGACTGTCTTGAAGAAGTGAGTTCATTTCTTACAAAAGAAGAACTGGATTAAAAAGGTTGTCAAGACAAACGTTATGTTTCTTGAGAAAGCAGTTTAAAAAGTTTAAATTTGAATTGCTTGTAAAGGCTTGAAGTTTGAACACCTGAAATTTAAGTTTCTTTTATTTTCAGTAAAATCAATGTAATATATTTTTGTTTGATAATATTTTTATTTTGTATTTTAAAAGAATTTGATGGTAATAATGAATATTCGTACAATAATTACAAAACATTTTTCCCATCAAATTTTTTTTTAAATAATTTAATCTCATCTAAAGCATCTCTGCTCACAAATTTCTCTTTTTCTCCTGTTTTTAAAGCAGAACCATTTCATTTCTTACAAAAGAAGAACTAAATTAAAAAAGATTTAAAAAGATTAAAAAAAAACTTTGTTTCTTGAGAAATCAGTTTAAAAAGCGTGAAGTTTGAAGTCGTTTTAAATTTGAATTGCTTTTAAAAGCTTAAAATTTGAACACCTGAAATGTAATTTTGTTTTATTTTCAGTAAAATCAATGTAATATATTTTGCTTCGATAATATTTTTTCTATTTTATTTTGTATTTTGAGAGAATTTCATGGTACTTGTAACGATGAGTCAGAGACATTCGGATCCATTTGCCAGGCTTTATTTAGAATCGTCAACAAGCAAGGGTAATCACCAGGGCCCAGTTTTTCAAAAGTAATCCGCTAGGATTTTGGATAACGGATTGGATCAAATCTTGAAAATGGGTTTTTCAAAAGAAAAAAACGGATTACATAATCGGATTAGATCACGTAATCCAATCTTGGTTTTGATCCGGATCAAACCTTTAGTTTGGGTTTTTCAGAATTTATTTGTAGGATTTGGATCACTTTGATCCAAAAAATCTGGATTAAACTGATCCCATCAGAAGGGTGGATTCAGCGTGGATTTCATGCCCAAAATGTAATGAAAACTTTAAAAATGTATCAAATAATACTATATTTGGATCATGCAGTATCTTACAAGATATCCTATTTATTCATAAGGTTTTAATTTTATTTGTTCATCTGTCAGGCTACAGTGATTAGGTAGGCTTTAACGTATTCAGCCTTTCAGTATAGGTAAAAAAAAGTAGAAAGAGTTTGGCCTCATAAAATAATCCCCCAAACAGCTGTCAAAATTGACCAAAAACAATAAATTTTATTCTGTCACTAATTGATATATATATTAATCACAATCAAAAATATTCGCCTCCTAAAGGCTACGCTCAGACAAGCTGGTCTCTCCACATCAGATGAGGAAGTCTGAAATTATTGTGGAGTATTTGACATTAAGTGTTTTTTTTTTTAATTCAATACATCTATATTTGAAACTTGTTATAAATATCCTCAGTGTACAGTGTTTGTGTTGTAGGTCTCAGATGAGCGGACTGCTGGAAGAGGATGGGGTGGGGTTTTTCTTGTTTTTTTCTTTTTTTTTTTTTTTTTAAATGTGTGTGTTTTCATTTCAAATAAAAATAAACTTATATTGACCCCACACTGGCTATTCTACTTGTTGCTCTTTACATATCTATAGTTCTACATTGTGATTTCCTATCCTGTTTGAGCACTGGTTATCCAGATTTGGTGATCCTGAAAAGTTCCTATCCGGATCAGATTGATCCAACCCGATGTTGCTTTGAAAAACTCGCTCAAAAGTAAGATGGATTACGTGATCACGGATCGCAAAAAAAAAAGGATTACTAAATCCGGATCAATTTTACCCGGATTAAACCTTTTGAAAAACCGGGCCCAGTAAACAGGAGTAACGTAGATAATCCAATAGACAGTTCGATACTCATGCATAGGTCACAATGGCAGCGGGAATCAGAAACGGGGTAAGCAGTCCAGGGTCACACACGGGAAATCCAACACAAGCGAAAACGCTCAGAATTACCACCATACGGAACGATAAGACTTCGCGATGTCTAAGAGTAAGTCCGCGCCTAAAACAGGCGACATAATGATGAAAGTAATGACAAACAGCTGTAGCGGAACTGGCCGAGGTACATGGGTAAAAAGTGTCCGGGTGGGAACTAGAACTCGGGCGATAGTTCCCGCTGTGTCCGTTCGGAGAGGGCCACAGAGGCGCTATCGGTGACAGTACTAATGAATATTTATTCAATATATTTTTTCAATATTTATTCAAAACCACATTTGAAAGCAGCTCAGAACCGATTCGAAAGAATCAGATCTTGTGCGGATTTTAAATTTGAAGTTTAAATTTGAATTGCTTTTAAAAGCTTGAAGTTTAAACACCTGAATTTAGGTTTCTTTTCTTTTATTTTTAGGTTTCTTTTAATTTTGTATTTTGAGAGAATTTGATGGTACTAATGAATATTTATGCAGTAATTATGCAACATTTTTTCACAATGAAAAAAAATCAAATAATTTCATCTTATCTAAAGCATCTCTACTCACACATTTAACTTTTTCTCCTCTGTTTCTAAAGCAAAACCAGTACATTTCTTACAAAACAAGAACTGGATTAAAAAGATTGTCAAGACAAACTTTATGTTGCTTGAGCAGTTTAAAAATCATGAAGTTTAAAGAAGTTTTAAATTTGAATTGCTTTTAAAAGCTTAAAGTTTAAACGTCTGAAATGTAACTTTGTTTTATTTTCAGTAAAATCAATGTAATATATTTTCGTTTGATAATATTTTTTCTTTTTTCTTTTTTTCTGTCCTTTAAAGGACAGTGTAACTCAACAGCAGAGAGCCAAATCTCTGAAGTGAACTACACTGGTTAGGCCTACATGATATTAAAATCAACCAAAACTGCATTTGATTGATCTCAGAATAAAACTAGATAGATTAAGTTCATCAAGATAAACTCTGACAAAGCCTTATCTGAAAGATTAATATAGTTTTAATATTTTATAGTTCTGGAGCACCTGCAGTAAGTCACAAACACAGTCTGTTTACATTGGAATGCTTTCACAGTCTGTATTTCAGTTGGAGTAAAGAAAATCTATGGGATTTTTATCATCTGATCATCTGCTGTGGGAAAGAAAAACAACAGTAATGGTCTCTAGATTAATTAATTTAATTGTTGTGGTAACAGTGGGGTTTGTCTCTAAACTTGCAGACATCATGATGGCAACCTGTGGAGTTTCATGTGGCTTAGGAAATAAATGCTGTTCAAACATCATGACAGTTTGTCAGATGTCAATCAGAAATCAAAGCTCTTCAGAATTAATTCATGGTGACACATTTAATTAAAAACAATTTGTATTTGACTTAATCTATTAATCATATACAGTTTGTATTAATTCCTTAAGAGTCATGTGGCCAAGTTCACACTGTCCGTTTTTGGGAGTGACAACCGCATTTACTTACAGGTGTGATTTCTGCATATTAGTGCAGTGCACCTATTTTAAAATGTTACCTTTAGAATTCTAGGGCTTTATAGGGTTATTTCTATACATGCTAAATGTTGTCTGACTGTCGCTAACTAGAGCTTTCACATTTTTGGTTATGCTACTAGTATGAGTCATTATTCTACAAATGCCTGAATTATCACTAAAATCTTTGCAGACATGTATCTGAGATCTCTGGATATATTTGTGTATATCTGTACATGACCAGCATACCTGTAGACTCGGACTGGTTGAATTGATCCTTTAATGTTTGAATTCTGTTTCTGTATACCTGAGTCGTGCCAATACATATTTGCGTCTCGCTGTTCCAGTAATCTGCCCCCTCATTCTGTCTGATCCACTCTGTCTTTGGCACAGCATTCATTGTGTTGCTGTCAAAGTAAAAAAACTGCCAATCGTCAACCAGACCAACTGTTGTGAACTCTGGGAAGTCAGTGTCTCCAGACACACAAGTGTAGATGTACTGCAGGTAGTGTTTTCCTGTGGACAGACATGGAACAAAAATGGAGGACAGAATTTAGTCATAATTTGACATTGCAACAACGGTCATTCATTCAACATTAACGTTAATTTTGTTCATAATTTTCAGTGTGCTCAAAAGTAAATAGGCCATAATAACCATAAAAGGTACACAATCAGTTAGATTTATTGTACTTGAGTAAGTATGCTTAATTAATTAATTCAATAAATTATTAATAGCTGAGTATATTTTATTGTTATTCGTCTACACTCACAGCTTACGAAGATGTAATTCAGTTAAACATGACTGTTCAATTAATCATTCATTTAATAAATTTGACTGTATCACAATGAACATCAATTACTAAAAAATGACATCTGATAAAATACTATTCTTGCATTAGTTTTAATATTATTGTCTAGGATCATTGGTAATGTAGCAGATGTACAACTGGCTGTTGTTGTTTAGTTTAGTTTAGTTTAGTTTTTTTAAGTCATGGTTAACCTGTATTGCCACCTAGTGGACATTAAAGATTTCAATCCAAGCCATTTTTTTCTATTTCAAGAGTTTTGTATTTTCATAAATACCTGGGATTTTAGATCTTCTGTGCAGTTATGTTATGTTTGTTTGTTTATTTTTAACATAGCATCATTTAGATTAGAAAATGTTAGCATAGTGTGGTTATAGATGCAGATTGGTTTCATTTTTTACCTTCAAGTGTATTTTCTACTCAGATACTGATGATGATCAGGAACATCAAATTTGTGGTATAGGCCTATGCATAATTTTTGTTGATAAATTTATAATGTTTAGATATGGATTTTTAAAGGTTTAGCCAAGATATTTAATATAATCTACCCAATAAAGAATGAAAGCAAAATAATTTGTCAGTGATAGATCTTAAAATACTACAAATACTATACAATAATGATAATTATTTTACATTACATAAATTATATTTAAAAAACAATAGGCAAACAAATGCATTAATTATTATTATTTATCATATAATGATCATAGATATAGATTAACAACTTGGGGCCATTAGAACGTGTAATTTCCTCTAATGTTACTCATTAATCTCCTGGATGCATGTACTAAACATATTCATCACTAGAGACAAATTGTGAGTGATGCGTTATTTAAAGCTATATGCTTACATTACTTAAAATCTGTAAATACAGGCATAGCATATTACACAATGAACATATGTAGGCCTCACATTTAAAAATTGAAGGATGTAGTTTAAATGAGGATATTCTAGGCTGATCTTAAGGTTACAACTGCTCACACAACTGATATGTTGTTAATGGATCTAACTCAAATTCACATTTAAGTCAGTTCAGGTCACAGTAAAATCATGGAATATTATTAAGTATTAAACCGTCTAACCATCTACTCACCAGCATAAACGAGCTGGATCCCGATGAGAAGCAGAAGACATGTTTTCATTTCTGGCTGCATGTTTTGATTTTTTTTTTTTTTTTTTTAAATCGTTCTAACTACAGGAATGTGTTCATCTTGTTTTATACACCTCAACGCTTGCATCTGTTCCTGCTCTTGAAGCAGTATTAGCCAATAGATATTCTGGACAAGATGAATTTCATACACCGGGTTGTTTTCCGACAGCGAAAACAAAATCAAGTCAGAAAGTAGGGTAGAGTGAGGTAAAACGCCCCCTACTGTTTTTCCCAAAATAACCACAAGATGAAATCAAGATAATTGTTAATTGTAACGATGGACTACGCTGACAAGAGTGATGTCGAAGTTTTCACCATGAAGCTTACACTACTGATGTACCAGATTTCACAGTAAATTATCTCATTTTCAGCAGTAAGAAAAAAGTGTTTTAAAGCTTGTTGTTTTGTAGAACATTACAGTTATATATGATATGAGAACATAGGGCCTGTAGATAGGGAGTACGTGTATCTATTTAAAAAATAATTATATTTTTAGAATGACATAATTTTTCCTCAAACATAGTCAGTGGGGTAAAACGCCCCCAGGGGGTAATGGGGAATTGTTGTAGTTACTCTGTTCTAAACATCAAATCCTTTGTTTTTCCATCAAATTAATTCTAAATAGTTGGTTAAATAAAATTATTTGCATTTATATTTAAAAATTACCTAAAATTAGCATCAGGTAGCTAGTTAGCAAGCCAGTTAGCATCAGCTAACAAAATGTTTCAAATAGGCTATTATAATTTTGTAATTCATAATTATTGATTATATTATTTTTAATTTTAAGCTAAAACTGCCTGTACTCTGATTTTGCTGTAAATGATTAAAGCAAATAGCTTTGTAAGACTGGCATTTATATACAGGTGCTGGTCTTATAATTAGAATATCTTCAAAAAGTTGATTTATTTCACTAATTCCATTCAAGAAGTGAAACTTGTATAATGTATACATTCATTCCACACAGACTGATATATTTCAAGTGTTTATTTCTTTTAATTTTGATGATTATAACTGACAACTAATGAAAACCCTAAATTCAGTATCTCAGAAAATTAGAATATTGTGAAAAGGTTCAGTATTGAAGACACCTGGTGCCACACTCTAATCAGCTAATTAACTCAGCCTAGTTCTGTAGGCTACACAACCATGGGGAAGACTGCTGATTTGACAGTTGTCCAAAAGACGACCATTGACACCTTGCACAAGGAGGGCAAGACACAAAAGGTCATTGCAAAAGAGGCTG
>JAHKKF010533464.1:0-20545 GCA_019740295.1 Labeo calbasu
TTTTTTTTTTTTTTAATTAAAAAGATAGACAAGTGTAAATTAATGTTGTTACGTTAGCCACTGTCTCAGCTGCAGATAAACAGTCACTTTGCAGATTAGCTGAACGAGCCGCATGCCTGCGAGCCAACCTCAGAAACACAACAACTGCAGCAAAGCATCCTGAGCCTCGGCCAGAAATATAAATTAAGCACCATCTCTTTCTGTTTCCACACATTTCATCTGCTTCATCTGGAAAGAAAATGTTCTGCTAGTATAAAATTCCCACCATTTCTAAATGGTGGGAATCTTTGCTTTACTTTTGCTTTACTTTTAATTCCTCCAATGTAAAAATTTAGAGATATAACATGAAACTTTAAACAATGTAACAATTAATTCTAATACTTAATACTTATGTATTAATCACATTATTGTTGCCATAGTAAGTGACTTTAAAAATCAATAATCCACAGAATATATATAAAAATATAATTTCTTTATTGGAAAATAAAAGTGCATCAGAAAATGACTCGCTGGTATCATTGCCAGGTGATTACAATGAACACAGAGTAATACAGTACACATACAAAACTACACTTAAGAGTTAAACGACAGTTACATAAATTAGTACAATCTGTACACGGTCTTCTTACAGTATTTACACAAGGTGTATTCGTCATTGTTCAGTTCCTTTCCATTCATTTCCTATTAAATAAACAGTAAACAACATCTAGGCAGTATCTCATTATCTGAGCCTCATTTGTTGGAGTGTTTTCTTCCCAAAATACTTTGGGACTCATTAGTGATTTTCATACTTGGCAGTTTGGGTTCAATTAGATATAAACATTAAAAGTTATTAAGGTCAGTTGTTAAATATTATTCCTTGTTTTAAGGTAAAATAATCGTAAATAATAATAACCCAACTGACAAATTAAACGAAAAAATACATATCAAGTGTATGATTACATTATTGTCATTTTAATCTATTCCTGTATTAAGGAAAACGTTCTTGAAATTAACTCATTATATGAATGATTGAATTAAGTACTCTATCTCCACAATGTCTTAAAGGAATAGTTTACCCAAAAATAACTAAAATAATATATTTTAAAATCAGTAATCAATAATATATATAATTGTTTAACCTCAAGCTATTCTAAACCCATGCCATTTTTCTCCAGAAAAGGAGAATTTTGTAAAGAATCTTCATGCAGCTTTTTCTATGCAAGGACACTGTATTATAACCATAGTGATCGATTTAAATAGTCTATTCCTTATAATAAATTACATCATGACTTGAGAATCTGAAATATAGAGTTCAGTTTTGGTTCTCTGGTGCTCTGTGCTCCATTTTCTGAGCTTTTTGGATGTGCTGACTGAATTTTCATTGTATGGAAAAGAGCTGCATCAACATTCTTCAGAAACTCTATTTTTGTGTTTGAAACAACATGAGGTTGAGTAAATGATGACAGAACTGTCATTTTTGAGTGAACTATCCTACTAACACAAAGTTCTCAGTGCTTTAGGTCTGCTTTAGCAGAACCAGTCAAACAGCCAGATGACTTCAGAGCTTCACAAAATAAAAAATAAGAGAAGAAACATTTGCGGGGCCATTATCGATGCCCACTTCATGTCAAACATTCTCGTTTTTCTGCTCACGAGACGTGAGAATTTCAGGGTCCAGTAAAACACGGAGCTGCCTCATGTGCACATGTGCTTGATCGTCAGTGTGTGTGTGTATGATCGTCAGCTCCTCACATGTCATTATCATAGTCCCCGATCATTCTCCGTGAGTTTGAGGTGAGGAAGATATCGTTTTCGCGGGGGCAGTCGTGATGACAGGAGCAGGTCTTAATGAACATCATCTTCTTCCTGAAAAAGTCTCCCTCGGGACAGCGGAACTCCACCTCGGCCGTGGCGGTGGCGTGAGGCGTGCAGCAGCGGCCGTCCGTACACACCCCGCAGAACTTCGGCTTATACAGCCTGACGCTCTGGCATCCGGACAGTTCGAAACGCATCCCACGCTGGCTCTTTGGGGTCCGCACACACTTCTTCCCTCTCTGTAAAGAGAAAGAGATGGACTATTAATTTTTGATGGGTTTAATGAAAAAAGGCCAAAAACAAACTCAACACCACTTTCAACTAAAAATTGAAACATTTTATACATTTCGGCCATTTGTTTACATGACAATGCCATTTTAGTGGTCTAAAAATGCAAACCATTGACAAAAGTGCAAGTTTTTGTGAATGATACTGTTATCGTCTTGATGTAAACTACAAAAGAGTCAATTTGTGAAAATACTGATAGCACCACCTACTGGCCTGGCATGCATAATTCAGTTCTTGTGTGTCCGTGTAAACCGAGATCATTTTGACAATGTTGTTGAGTGATAGAGTAAAGGCCTGAGTATACTTTATTTTCTGCTCCTGGAGGGCCAACGTCCTCCAGAGTTTAGCTTCAGCTAGCTCCAACACACTTATCTTGAAGCTTCCAGTAAGTCTGAAGACCTTGATTAGCTGATTCAGGTGTGTTTAATTACAGTTACCATTAATTAGCAATACAGTGACCCTCCAGAAACAGGTTTGGACACCCTGAATCTAGTGGATCTTTCTTTTTAAGCACTAAACTCACTTGCATATGTTCTGTGTGCGCAGGCTGCATGGAGATGGTGTGCTAGGATATCAGTGGATTGGGCTGATGATGAAAACTTACATCTCACAGACTGTTTGTGAGTCGGTACGAAATGCAGACATGGGGAGGTAAACTTTCTGATTTACATTCAAAAGTCTGTACTATTAAGTAGCTATAAACATGGTGACAGTTTAGTTAAGAAGATTAGATAATTAGTTTAGTTTACTTGGACTTGGGACTTGGGGTGTGTTCACACTTGTTATATTTGGTTTGATTAAAATAAACTCTGGTGTGATTGCTCTGTTAGTGCGGTTCATTTAAGTGTGAACGCTGCCATCCGAACCCTGGTGCGTACCAAACAAGCGGACTGAGACCGCTAAAAACATGGGTCTTGATCCAGTTACAAACGAACTCTGATGTGGTTCGAATGATATATGAATGCAACACGGACCAAATAGTTCTAAACTAACCAAAAACAGGAAGTGATGACAAGATGTGATGCTATGCGACAAGATTTCACAAAGGGAACAAGTAGTGTATCCAAAACAGTGAACAGAGTTTAGTTCAGAGTTGTAGTGTTTGGTGAGTTCTGTCACAAATATACGCCGTTCAACCCGACCAATCAGGTTGTGAACGTATCACTATGCCTTTAGGTTTATTATCTTTAGGTTCGCTGTCAAAAATGCCAGTGTGAACGCTAAATGGACCAGGACCAAATGTATCATTTTCCTTTTGTTCCGGACCAGATAAACCAAACGAACTGAACTACAAGTGTGAACACACTTCTGGACTGCGATTGCAAATGGGCTTGGAGTCATTTTGGACGCAGAAACTTTTCAGATGAATCCACGTCATGTGTAACAAATCAGATGAAAAGAAGTCACAACATAAAATTACAGTAAAAAAAGACCCTAGTCTCCCACTCAAACTCAACTAATTAAAACTAGGACTTGACTCTAAATCGATAAGGTGGACTCGTACACAACACTAGTTTGGTTTGAGTAGCTAAACTGCACAGATTTTCTTCCGGAAACAGAACAGAGGTTGACATGAACTGATAGCACAACAGATTTTACAGTAATGGCCGCTATAATACAGAAAATGCATACTTGCATCACATTATGAACTTTAATTTCAGTATGCAATCACATTCAAAATACTTGCATAATGTATTTTTTGTATAGACAGAAAATAAATAGAAATGCAGATGAATTAAGAATTCATTTCAAAGATGTATTAATTAGTTCCGTTGTTTTAAATCATGGCCATGTTGTCCTAATTAATTCCAATTATTTACTAATTTACAGCCACAATTAAACTCAATTAAAACAAGTGAAAATAGTAGTATAATCATGGAAATAAATTCTTATTTTATGGCCACAATTTCTATTTGTTTTTTGGTTTTGGTTTTGTTTTTTTGCATGCCATCTTCCAGACTCTCTAGTTTCTGGCCTTAAGGCCCGGCATACTTAATTTTCCATGTTCCATAACACACACTTGAGTGTGCTAACCTTTTTAGAAGCATACTCTATTGATTGCGAATGTGGACTGACGCATTGGTTGTACGCGCACCACATAGAGGACCTTTTGTTTTTGAGTGCTCGAATTATCGGCGCCTGAGATGAAATTTACGTCACACGGTCTGTTAGCGAGCCAGAGCAGAACAAGGCAAGTATATTTTAGTGCTCTCTTACCTTGATGTCCTTTTCCAGCTCTGCGTTGCAGGGGCGGATCATGCACATGCGGGTCTGCCGCTCCAACTGGCATTGCTCATTGTCGTTGGTTACACGAGAGGACACCCCCATGCCACAGGTTGCAGAGCATTCACTCCAGTCAGTGGTCTGGACGATGCAGTTGTCCCTTGCGCTCTCTGGCTGGACATCTGGACCGGACAGTTCTCTATATGCTGAAAAAAGAGGATGTGCATGTTAAATTCATGCACCAATGATCACAACAACTTTGAAAGCATATTATTGCCATGCAATGCCCAAAAGACCGAAAATTTGAAAAATTCACAGAGTCTGGAATTATATTTCAGCATATATGTGGTCCAATTTTCTTTTAGGCCCAATAGAAGCAATTTTGATAGATTGGGAAAATGCCAGCTGTTTCAACACAATGAAGCAAAATGAAAGAAAAGTTGACTTGCCGATTGACCTACCAGCCATTGCTGACTGGAAGGTGTCTTCCTGTGGGATCTGGTCGCACACCCACTCCTCGCAGCACTTGCCAGGGATCTGAACGCGTCTTGGGTAGGGACAGTCTGGAGAAGGCAGCCGAATGTTGCTGGCACAAGTCGGCACGCAGCCAATCTCCCCATTCATGCAGACACACTGATGTTTGCAGCTAGGCTGAAACGTCTCACCACTGCGGTAAATCACACCACCCAGGTCGCACGTCTGACCCTCTTGAGCTGCAACATGTGCAACAGGCATAAGACAACTTCCTGACACTAAGAGGCTCCCACTTGTGGACAAAAAGTGTAGTGCAACACATGCTCTTTACATAACACTTAATTACATTCCTAAACACTGCATTAGACTCACCCATGCAGATGCCCGTCTCAGTGTCACTCAGCACACCATAGTCACAATACAGGTCTTTATGATGGTCACATGGCTCCAGGTGAGAGCAGGGCTCACCCGCCTGTCGGGCACACACTTTACAGCAGCTGCAGCCGTCCAGCACTAGACTGGTGCCTACAGGGCACAAAGGGCTCTCAGCTGGGCAGTCACAGGGCTGAGAGCAGTCCTGACACAGCGCCTGCACAGAACATGACACAATGTTAAGCTTGCAACAGAAGCTTCCTCTCATAAATTTGTGGTAATAACAGTTTTAACGACTCCCAAGATTGCACTAAAATGTCTGTATCTGCCTGGGACAAATTAATTGCTATGATTGGCCAGTCCATGCACAATACTCCTGATGGCCACAAGGGGGAGATAATATGCATTACAGATATAGCTCTGTTGTAATGTGGAAAGTGATGTTTTGGAAATACAGTAGCGTAACCTCAACAAATAAAGCATGTTTAAAAATAAGATTTGAAAGGTGTAGAAAATATGAAAGGTTTAAAAAATGGTGTAGACACAATTTTCACTCAGAGATTGGTAGTAAATACAAACATGTATTAACTGTGAATTAAACGTGCCATTTTGAAATTGAAAAACTGAAATAGTACATATATATATATATATATATATATATATATATATAACACTCCAGTAATCTTTGTTTTACTTCTAACTTATAAAAATAATTTTTATTAGGTACACTGAAAAATAATGATAAAGTAGGCATATTTATTAAATACAGGTTTTACATTATGCATAAGTATATATAAAATGATGTAAAATACATTCAATTAATTCAAATGGTAGACTGGAGTCTACAGCATCACAAAGTCACATGCAAAAACAAACCAGTGTAGTGACTTACATAATCTTAACATTAAATGTTTTTATTGGAAACTTTATTAGAATGCACTTAATTCATGCTAATTAGACCAAATACCTCAAACTACACTTATGACTAACCAACTCACTGATTGTTTAATAATAATTGTCAAATCATTCCTTTACATAATCAAATCAGCTAATTTATGTCTGCACAGTGCTTACTGTAAAAGAGCTTCATTTATTTTTAATATATCTCTGTTGAGTTCACTCACCGTGTGTATAAGCAAGCAGAGAACGATGCATGATCTGATGAATACTGTTCCAGCCATTTCCTCCAAGAGTTCCCAACAGAAGCGCACACTCCACGGGTTTGTTTTGGTTCTCTGGTGTCTGTGTCAGACTGCAGGATTGTAGTGGAGTGGAGAGCAGAGAGCCCCTCTTTAAATACTACCAGAATGGGGTGTAGCCCACCGGAGTCAAGCCATGCCACGCGACCCAGAGGGGTGAAAATATTTCAATTCCAGATGGTTTTCCATAATGTTTGAAAACGCAAGAGATGCTGTCGACCAGCCTTTCAATTAATCATACCACAGATTCCAGAGCTTGCACATGGGAAAAAGTCTGGTTTCTGCACACAGTTTGACTGCTGTTTATCTGAATATTAATGTGGGCCAGTCTATCGGGATGGTTCGAGATGCTTTCGCAGATCATAGATTAGAAAGTCAATCAGATACTGCTGGAATGCAACAATGTTTTGACGTCATACAAGCGATGTGTGAAACTATGTGTGCACGCTTCGTGTTTGGACTGGCATCGCATTTAAGAGCACGAACAAAACATATACAGGATATACACAGGCTGTTTTGTTACAATTTTTTTTCCCACCACATGATGTCATGCTAGACAGGCCCGCAGGGCAGAGGATATGACACGGCCAGCAATTTTATGTTTGTTGAGACCAAATTACAAAGAGGACAGTGTGAAGTTGTGTTTAGTCGAAGTCCAAAACAAGCTCATGAAATCCGTCTGTCAGGTGCAGAGAAAGCAACATGGTAGAATGAAATTGTTTATTTTTTTCCCTCCTTGCAGCTATTTCCTGAAGCATGTCATTTTCCTAAGGTTCTGTATGAGAGAAAAGAGACAAAATGTACTCAATAACAGTAAGGCGGTTCAAGCTAGAATTTTACATTTCTGAAGAAAACATGAGCGGTGGTGCTCGTGCAAAACTTGCTGCCACATTACATTATATGGCATTGCTGTTTAATGTTCAAACTGGTTTCCTTTTTTTTAAATAAAAGACAGTGGGGTCCAAAACACATAGTACTAGGACATCATTCACTGTCATTGTGTAGTCTCGCCTAGCCAGACCTTCAGACTGATGGCAGAAGGTTTGGGAACCTTGGCCGCTTTGAATGGCGAAGGCCCGCCCAAGAGGCCACATGAATGACAGTTAAAGCAACCAATCACGTTTCGTTTTGTGCAGCATCATGTTTAGAGCCGTGGAAGTGTCCCCACAATAACAGACTGGTTTGCAAAACTCTTGGACGTATTTTAAAGATTGTGTGTCGCAAACTTTAAATATTTCACATACTTTCGAAAATCCACCGTTTATTTGATCCTGATAAGTGCTCATCGTCACAGTTGTAAACACAATGTCTTTCTTCTTCCATGAGGGGGTTTGGCATCATGGACTATCTGACTAAACGTTAAAAAAAAGCTCCCGTGAAAATCAAAGACTATATAGACAAAGACTGTATAGTTTTAAATTAAAAAAAATGCAACGGTCATTATGGTCATGAAGCCCTGCCGAAATAAATGAGCCAATCGCTAATCGGTTAAGTCAGCACGTCACTGCAGCTGCCGTTAGACGTCCCAGTTACTACAGAAACAGTTAGCTGTTTGAGACGCATGCTTAGGACTGCGTATGCGCACTGGCTGGTCTAGCCTGACATACAAGCTTTTGTTTAATGCTATTTGAGCAAAAGAAACAACATTTATGATACACTTGTTGTCAGATTTCATTGGTGATTTCAAAGTTTGATCATAAGCTTGGTGAACAGTTTTGGTGAATCTGGTGTTTCCCTATTCAAAGAGATAGGAGCTGCACTTGCATGCGCGAGAGGTCTTTCAAAGATGTCCGCCGAATGAAATGACTTGTCTTAAAGGGACTTGGTGGAAATCCTGTATAATTCAAACAATCCGATAATGACTTTGAAACTCCTGAACTATTTCCAGTTTTGTGTGCGATATGTATCAGACATTCAGCCAACAGTCTGTGGGCGACACTGGGATGTTTTTCAATAACGGTTGAAAATTCTTTCAGTTCTGAAGTAAATTATGAGTTTTAGGGTATGTTTATATGTCAAAAATATATTAAAAATGGAACGGTTTTTCCTTTGTGTTTTTGAAAAGTTTTGAATAAAGACAACAATGTTGTCGAGACGAAATCACAAAAGAGATCCACAAAAACAACTAAAAACGCTGTTTTATTCATGCCAAGACAGTAGTTGGCAATGTTACGTTGTGATGAAACATGTTTTCATAATTTACTCTATTTTTAAAAACTTGCACTTTAAATCCATTTTCAAAAGTTTGCGTTTTCAAGGTGTAAATGAATGGCCAAAACGCGTAACACGTTTTCAGTTTTTAGTTGAAAACAGTGTCATGTTAAAGGGGTCATCAGATGCCCATTTTCCACAAGTTGATATGATTCTTTATTATCTTAATGAAAAGTCTATAATATACTTTGGTTAAAAATTCTCAATGGTAGTATAAAACAACACCCTTTTTACCCAGCCAAAATCAGCTATGCCAAAATCATCCTGTTCTGGTCGATGTTGCTTTAAATGTTAATGAGCTCTGCTCGCCCCATCCCCTCTTCTCTCTGTGAAACTGGATCACGAATGATTCATGCAAACATAGACGGATATATGTAGATCGGGAGGAGCATTCCCTTCACAAACAAACGTAATCCACTGCATCTTCACCAGCTCAGATGTCGGGTGTAAATGATGACCACTATGTTCATTATTACATCCAGCAACACAACACCTCAATCGCTCAATCTGAGATATTCTTGTCTAATTTATATCCCTGCTCTCGCATCGAAACAATGGAGGTTGGATTGTTACAGCTGATGTAGGGCGGGTCTGAGGTAAGATGCTTATGTCAATCAACTATCGTGGGAGCGGCCTCTGTCGGTGTGATGCCACACAGGCATTTGAAAATGGCTCGATTTGAAGATGTGTACATACACTGCCAACAACTAATCAAACAGATAATCATCAAACAACATGTAAAAGTGAACTTTGCATCTGTGAAGTTTGAATCCGCATAAGGAAGTTAAAAAAACAGCATCAACAAATGTGTTTTTATATCACTTTTGCATTTGTTAACACTATCGGGTAGGATGTTTCCAACACGATAGAGCATTAACCTTTAGCAACACTCCCTGGATATTTGAATGCTGAACAACCGCAATACGTACCTCAAGCAGCGTAAAAAAAAAACGCAGCAACACGTGCCTATACCAACGTAATAAAAACGTGCCACAATCACGTATTAAACGTGTGAATTACACTTAGAACATAATACTTAGAATTGTTCATATGTCATGCTAGTTGAACAAATTTACCACAAAACAACCTCAGAACACACATTGTGTTAAAGCTTTTCAGTACTGTTTGCTTTGCAGACGTCTGTAAAGGTTTTGTATGTGCAGCCCACTAAAATGTGCAGATATCTGCTGCAAACAGAGGCCTTATCATGCTGTGGCGTGCTATGAGCTCTCTTGTTTTCATGGGAATTTTATTTCTCAGGGTTAGGGAACTTGAGGTGCAGGAATGTAACAGCAGGCAGCGCACCGTGGTCTCTTTCCTCTCCTCCAGAGTGGCGGGTTGGGGATTGTGCTTTGGCAACAGGATACTCCGGTATGGCCATGAAACATGTACATAAGTTCAAAACAGAGCCGTAACTAAGGAGTGCCGTAAATATCCTCAAGCTGTGAGTCTGTGGAGTTGCTATGACTCTGTTGCTGCGGGACACGCTCCTAACTGTACTCGCTCTCTTAGTCTCTGTTGTGTCCGCAACTGGTGTGTTCCTCTGCCTGTTTCAAAATGGGACAGGACTCAGATTAAGTGTCACTAAGATGTTGAGTGATGATCTGTTGCTATGAGCCCAATGATTATGAAACCTCTCCACAGACTGATGAGTGATATTTTATATTAGATCAGCAAAGAGCTCTCTCTATATATGTACATCAGGGGGATTTCCTCTGAGGAGGCCAGGGAGGCAGTGTCTCCTCAACAAATTGGATGAAAATTCATAGTACAAAAATAACACAATGCACACGTGTTTTAAACCAGCAGTGAAACTGGTATGTTTGTGCAGTGTGCGCATGTCAAAAATCAAATCTGATTTGAAGCTTGTAACATATAAAAGCACCAGTGATGGACACGTTACTGTACTTAAGTACATTTTTCAAATATCTGTACTTTACTGGAGTAATTTTATTTTGAGTAACTTTTACTTCACTAAATTCCAAAGCGTAAGATCGTACGTTTTACTTCATTACATTTCATAAAACATATTGTTACTTCTTATAATACATCACATGCTCCGAGACGCAGAAGCGGTGTCTGATTTATGAACAGACTGATTCTTTTCAATGAACCTGTTAAATCGATTCGCAAATCGCACCCAACAATTCATTCACAAATTGGACTGATCTGCAGCTGTTCTCGAGTCGACAACTCACTGATTCAAATGATTCGTTTAGAGCGAGTCTCCAGTGAACTGAATTCACAGGTAAGAACCTGTGTGCGCGCGAACGACTGATACTGCGAAACGTAAGTTACTAATTTCGAATTGTAGCATTAATTATTGTAACTGAAAATCATATTTAGGTCAAAACTGTCCGTTGTTTGTGAATTAAATCTGCTGTAAAGGGTGATCTATTTAAGCCCACTGAAATGCTTGAATTCAGACACATCAACATCACTGTCTCTATGTTTTAGGCCAAAAAAACGAAAAATTAAAACAACACAGATTAAATAAAATAAGTAATGCACGTTCGTATTCCCCGCTGCTATAACGTTAGCAGTTGTATTAAAATGCTACGCATTTATCCTAATGTGACATCTGTTTTTATATGTATACATTTTTATATTGTTTGGATCAACTAGCCGAGTAGACAAATATGAATGTTTATTCATAACCATACTGAAAATAAGTAAATATTGTTAGCTAATGCTAACTGTCTAGCTAACAAGCTTGCTGGTGCTAAGTTGAAGTAATTTTTAGATATAAAGTCAAAATATTTTTATTCAACCACCTAGATAGGTTACATCTGAGGAAAAAAGAAAGGATGTGATGTTCAGAGCATGGTAACTACAGTAATTATCAAAGTGGGAAGTGATGCCCTGTGGGGGCATTTGGCCAGGGGGTGTTTTTACACCACAGACAAGGTTTGAGAGGGAAAAAAACATTATGAAAATATAATTATATATTTTTTTAAATGTTCTTGCTAATTTCAGGCCTTATTCTCATGTCATATATAACTGTGACATTATGCATAACAGCAAGTTTTAAAACACGTTTTTCTTACTGGTGAAAATTAGATGGTCAAATCTGTTTTCTCTCAGGTACATTGCAGTGTAAGCTTCACAGTGAACATTACTACATCACTCTCATCAACATAGTCCATATCAACAACAAAAATGTATTTTGACTCCATATAGTGGTTATTTTGGGAAAATTCCAGGTATTTTGAGCAGTAGGATTATATGAAATATGTGCTAATATAAAATTAAATTAAGTAGTCTATATAAAATTGCAATATAAATCTATCAGTAATTTTATACTTAAGTACATAAAAAATTGTGTACTTTTGTATTTTCACTCGAGTAAAATTGAAAAAGGAGCACTTTTACTTTTACTGGAGCAATATTTTATTATACACTGACCAAAATTATAAACGCAACACTTTTGTTTTTGCCCACATTTTTCATGAGCTGAACTCAAAGATCTAAGACTTTGTCTGAAAACCAGTCAGCAGCTGGGGTGACCACCACTTGCCTCACGTAGTGCAACACATCTCCTTCACATAGAGTTGATCAGGTTGTTGATTGTGGCCTGTGGAATGTTGATCCACTCCTCTTCAATGGCTGTGTGAAGTTGCTGGATATTGGCAGGAACTGGAACACGCTGTCGTATACACCGATCCAGAGCATCCCAAACATGCTCAATGGGTGACATGTCCGGTGAATATGCTGGCCATGCAAGAACTGGGATGTTTTCAGCTTCCAGGAATTGTGTACAGATCTTTGCAACATGGGGCCATGCATTATCAGGATGTCTTCACGGTATCTCTGTGCATTCAAAATGCCATCAATAAAATGCACCTGTGTTCGTTGTCCATAACATACGCCTGCCCATACCATAACCCCACCGCCACCGTGGGCCACCCCATCCACAATGTTGACATCAGCAAACCGCTCACCTACACGGTGCCATACACGCTGTCTGCCATTTGCCCTGTACAGTAAAAACTGGGATTCATCCGTGAAGAGAACACCTCTCCAAAGTGCCAGACATCATCAAATCTGAGCATTTGCCCACTCAAGTCGGTTACGATGACGAACTGCAGTCAGGTCGAAACCCCGATGAGGAAGACGAGCATGCAGATGAGCTTCCCTGAGATGGTTTCTGACAGTTTGTGTAGAAATTCTTTGGTTATGCAACCCGATTGTTGCAGCAGCTGTCTGGGTGGCTGGTCTTAGACGATCTTGGAGGTAAAGATGCTCCACATTGGAGGTCCTGGGCTGGTGTGGTTACACGTGGTCTGCGGTTGTGAGGCCGGTTGGACGTACTGCCAAATTCTCTGAAATGCCTTTGGAGATGGCTTATGGTAGAGAAATGAACATTCAATTCACGGGCAACAGCTCTGGTGGACATTCCTGCAGTCAGCATGCCAATTGCACTCTTCCTCAAACTTGTGCATCTGTGGCATTGTGCTGTGTGATCAAACTGCACATTTTAGAGTGGCCTTTTATTGTGGCCAGCCTGTGCAATAATCGTGCTATCTTATCAGCATGGATGGATTATCTCGGCAAAGAAGAAGTGCTCACTAACACAGATTTAGATAGATTTGTGAACAATATTTGAGAGAAATAGGCCTTTTGTGTAGAAAAAACCTTAGATCTTTGAGTTCAGCTCATGGAAAATGGGGGCAAAAACAAAAGTGTTGCGTTTATAATTTTGGTCAGTGTATGTATCTGTACTTTTTTTGTGTACTTCGTCCACCGCTGAACATCAAACCGACTTTTTTGAGCATATGTGTAAACAGTATGTTTGGGTTCATCAATTCGCAATGATTTCATTATGACAGAAACAATAGATGTCCATGCTATCTTAGCAGGCTTGGCTTTATTAGATTAGTGTGTTTATCTGGAAGATGTGTGGAGTTCTGCCATTGATTCTTGGGACATCACAAATAGAAAGATTCTCTCCTGATGAAAACCGCCCAACATCAGCGTCTGATCTTACCGTGGTTGCGTGTAGATATTTTTCTGGCGTTTTTGGTTTGCGTGCTCACTAACGAACAAACGCAAATGCCTCCTGAAAAACAAAACACCAAAAGTGTAGTGGTCAAACATGTTGTATGCAGGTTAAATACCTTTTGCCATCTGCTTCACTCAGTGGTTATGGAACACAGACTGGCATGTTATCACGATATGAGCAAGTTTACAACCAGCCTTTGGTGCACCAAATCTCAAATTAATGACACAATTTAACGAGGACATAAAATGACTGCTTTTGATTTCTGCAGCACTGCATCTGTGACACAAGTGCTGTTGAATGTTGCATTTCACCTCACAGACACTTGGAGGTTCTTAGAAGTTTCAAGTAGCCTGTTATCAATTTCTTCATTTGAGTGACTAAAGGAACATATTTTCAAGATTAGTTATGCAACTCAAAAAGTATGAGACTGTTACTGTCTGCGTACTATTGTACATGATCTGATTCAAATCAGATCATTGCTTTTCAGTGCTATGTGGTTAAAAAGTATAGCAGTTTTTAGGAATTTATTTACTTTTTATTTAGAAAATGACAGATCATTTTGCTAGATAAGGCCCTTATTCCTCAGTTGGGATCGTGTAGAGCCCTTTGAAGCTGCACTAAAACTGCAGTTTGAATATCAGCCTGTAGATCCCCATTGAAGTCCACTATATTCTCAAAAACATTAATTTCTTTTTACTGATAATGGAAAGACAAAAATATCTTGACATAGGGTTGAGTAAATTTTCAGGAAATTTTAATTCTGGAAGTGCGTTAATCCTTTAAGGTAAGGCATTTAGCTATATGTTGTTTTATGGTATCAAAACACAGTTTTATGACATGGTAGCCCTGCTGAAAAATCCAGCATAAACCGGCGTGGATTCCAAGCTGGTCCAAGTTGGTTTATGCTAGTTATATGATAGCTTTGTAATTTCTTTTGCTTCATCTGCTAAAAGTAGAACTGAAAAGTTAATTGCTTTAGTTATGATTACATTATTAATAAATGTCACTGGTAAACTGGTAAAAAAAAAAAAAAAAAAAAAAAATTCAAAGCATCAAAGGAATTGTCTCCTGTTTCATAAGATAAGATCAGTTAAATTCAGTTAAAAAATAGCTTCAGTACATTGCATAACAAATTCATTTAGAGACATGAAAACCAAAAAAAATGCCTAATAGGATCTTAATCATAAGCAAGAGCAGTTTCAGTGGGACCGTTAATAGCAAAAATAAACAATTTATTAAAATTGCTTTGTAAAATTGACTTTAACTACAAACACAAACCAATTTCAAATGAAGTGTGATATGTAACACATTCACAAGTTTTGTTGTGGTCTTGCTGGGATCATACCAGTACCCAAAATACAACAAATGCTGGTCCACCAGCATCCCAAGCTGTTCCCAGCATGCAAAACATACCTTGTGCTGGTACACCAACACATCTGCTTACCATGCTGGGATCCAGCAAACTAGCAACCAGCATCCCATTTCCTCAAAAACATTAATTTCTTTTTACTGAAGAAGGAAAGACATGAATATCTTGACACCAGCAAATCAGCAACCAGCAACCAGTATCCGATGCTGGGATCCGGCAAACCAGCAACCAGTATCCCATTTTGGGATCCAGCAAACCAACAACCAGGATCCCATGCTGGGATCCAGCAACCAGCATCCCATGTTGGGATCCAGCAAACCAGCAACCAGCATCCTATGTTGGGATCCAGCATCCCATTTTGGGATCCAGCAAACCAACAACCAGGATCCCATGCTGGGGACCAGCAAACCAGCAAACAGCATCCCATGTTGGGATCCAGCAAACCAGCAACCAGCATCCCATGCTGGGATCCAGCAAACCATTAACCAGCATCCCATGCTGGGGACCAGCAAACCAGCAACCAGCATCCCATGTTGGGGACCAGCAAACCAGCAACCAGCATCCCATGCTGGGATCCAGCAAACCAGCATCCCATGCTAGAATCCAGAAAACCAGCAACCAGCATCCCATGCTGGTCCCGGCATGCAAAACATACCATTTGCTGGAGACCAGCAATGCTGGATTTTTTTAACAGGGAGTATGTTCCTGAAAGCATTTCCGTTAATTTTAATAGCAGTTTCTAGTGCAGTATCACATAGGAGTGCACAGCGTTGCTCATCTCAGCATCTTGGACTTTCAGTTCTGATCCTGAGCCATAATCTCAACTTCAGATGTCACACCCATGGACTGCACACAGTACATTTGCTTATATTTTGCATAAACTAATCTTGAAGCACCCTGACAAAGGTTAATGTCTAATTCTGATTCATTGACTTCTACAGGTTTTTCAGGAGCCTAGTGTGTGTGTTTTCAAACAAAAATCACTGTGTATTTACAAGTTCCTGGACCACAGCAACGAGCGCTTCAGAGGACCAACTAAACGGTATTTAAAATATATAAAGTTCACGGCTTATAAACTTTAAAAGATGTGTTTTGTTTGAGGCATTTAAATTTAAAAGAGATGTGTTCACATCTCCTCAAATGGGAAAAGTACTATTTTCCAAGCTTGGCCAACCCTTCGGATTCCTGAGTGATTTCATTTTATTTGTTGTGGTTTCTCTCACATCTACAGTTGAAGTTTAGGTGAAGTAAGGGAATATCTTTGGCATATGCATGCAGGTAAACATGAAAGAACTGACAGTCTGTTATAGCAAGCCAGTCTATTATTGTAGCAACATCTACCCACCTTTAAACATGACGTTGAACAAAAAGGACAAGCTACACAAAACTACCTGAGCCATTAATATTGTTTAACCAATGCCAATAGAACCACAGGAAATAATAACACTAATTAGCTTATGTCACCACACAGGAACACACACAATCCCAATGCACTTCACTACTGACTATTGTGACATCAAAGGCAGCAGACAGAAAATATATTAATATTAATCCATTTTATGTTTCATTAAGGCCTCTGATTCTAATGAATGGTTTCATGAATGGTTCAAGAATGAATGGTGATTAAGCTGCTGTAACGCTGAACTCCAAAACCTCTCTGGCCGGATTAACTATGAGGTGAATTTTCTGGTAATCACACTACACAGCTTGAAAAGAAACATTCCACTATATTTGCTGTCAGGAGGATGTAACATCCTTCACCACAGACATGTTAACTTCGTCATCCCGAATCACATGCGTTTATCCAGTGTTCTGTTGCAGGCGTCTTGGATCCCTTTTGTGTGGAGAGAGAAGGATATGAGGATGGGTCCTGACCTCTCTGTGCAGTTCTCCATTACATGAGGTGTTTGCTCTTATCCAAACTGACGTCTTGGTTCCTTCCTGTAACGTCAGAAATTAACCTTTACAGCACTGCTATCATTTTACAAACACGGAGGATCTCTAATTCTATGAGTAAATGGAATAGTTTAGTTACAGAAAATTATGCATGGGTTTTTAGATCCCTAAACATGCTTTGTGGAAGTTTATGAACACAAGCTCGATTTTGTTGACTACAACTGCAGGTGTTTCTGTAAAATATCAAATCATGCATCTGTAAAGATTTACTAGCCAGTGTGAATAAAAATAAATTTGTAAAATGTTCATTTTTCTTTGTCTCTTTAACACTAGCTGACAAAATCGCAGAGCATTTGTGTAACAGTTTAAAGATAAAGAGGTTTTTACCTTGAAGTTCCCCAAGGCTCACTTTCAGGTCCACTTGCGTCTTCTAAATGGAGGGGCAAAACATCTCACTCTGAGATTCAAAACATCCTCCATACTTCAGTATCTTATTAAAGGGTTAGTTCACTCAAAAAATGAAAATTATTTCATTAATTACTCACTCTCATGTCGTTCCAAACCTTCGTTCATCTTCAGAACATAAATCAAGATGTTTCTGATCGAGAGTATTTTGACCCTGCATAGACAGCAACGCAACGGACACGTTGAAGGCCCAGAAAGGTAGTAAGAACATCGTTAAAGTAGTCCATGTGACATCAGTGGTTTAACCATAATTTTATGAAGCTACAAGAATACTTTTTGTGCGCAAAGAAAACAATAACGACATTATACAACAATTTCTTCTCTTCCATGTCAGTCTTCAACGCACGTTTATGAGAGTACCTCGATGCACATGGACTATTTTAACTACGTCCTTACTAAATTCTGGGCCTAGAACGTGTCAGTTGCATTGCTGTCTATACAGAGTGAGAAAGGTCTCAGATTTCAACAAAAATATCTTAATTTGTGTTCCGAAGATAAACAAAGGTCTGACGGGTTTGTAACAACATGATTGTGTCACGGCGTTGTGTGTGGGGAATGACGAGGAGGAGCGAGGAGGTCCAAGGCATAGAGTTTTATTAATGTAATCCACAGGGAAACAGGAACGGACAGGAAACAGCAGGGAACCAGCAAACACAACATAACTTGACGGAGTAACCATACAAACAGACTCAATGACTTTTACAAAATGACTTCAAGAACGGACGATCTAACCGGAGACACAACCAAACTTATATACAAGGACTAATCAGGGGGAGACATGTAGACAATTAGACAGTGACGTAATAAATGAGAAACGGAACAGGAAGACCAAATAAGGGCAACACAGGGGAAAAACACACAAAACAGTCCAAAGGGTCTGACAGAGGGTCAGTAATTAGTGACAGAATTGTAATTTTTGGGTGAACTAACCCTTTAATGGGGAGTACAATGCTTTTGAGAAACTCAGGGAAAGAAATCACTCTTTCCCCTAGCAGATCATCTGGAGGAATTTTCACACCAATGTATGGCCAATATGCAAACTCCACACACCTTTTTGTTGTGAGGCAACAGTGCTACCCAATGAAACCATAAACTCAACAAATTAAAAAGAAAGAAGCACAGTGTATTTTATTTCTTTCTTCCATTAGATGAATCACGTTGTATCATAGATCAGAGCCATTCGTTTATTTTCTGGTGGTTATGTGCTATGGGACAGGAGGGTAAACATAATTTCTGTAAAGATCTCTGATTCAGCATCAGTGCTCTTATCCTGTATTCCGTTCATAACTTCCCACTTCAAAGAGGCCCAGACTGAGCAAAGCTTTGGGTGTATTTTCATGCTCACGTCAAAGGTACTTTCATTAGGCGGCTCTTGTTTTGGTTAATCTCCTCTTTTCACTGAATGCAGATGTAAGCACCTGTTCTCATGAGTATGTCATACTTCACACCTGCCTTTGCTTAATCTCCATCTGATTTCTGTCTTTCTGCTGGTAGGGGATTTCAGAAGTGCAAACTGAAGAATAGTGAAACTGGTTGACCAAGGAAGTTTTGCTGGTTAAGCAAGATGAGAGGCATGATGAGGACACCATATTTCAGAAAACTAAAACAAATTGGATTTAATGGATTTAGAGCTGTGGTGAATGGACTGCTAACACGTAAATGGGAGTAGAGTAAGTACAAAACTACCAAAATGAATAAATAAATAAAGTAGTGCTGTTTTCGCACAGATATAGAGGGAACAGTCAAAGCAGTGGGTTTAGAGGCTATAGCTGGTGTTATTCTGAGAGACATAATGGTGGATTTCAGTAGTAATAATGAGGTAAAATAAGTCCCAGGTGTGTGCTGTTATCTCTATATTGTGAGCCTGAGCATGGGCAGAGATGACTAGAGGGTTGGCAGTTTCTCTGTCATTATTTTTTACTTGATCTATAAAGGCCGTGACACACCAACCTGGCAGTCAGTCATTGGCCAACACTGGGCCGTCACTGAGCATCTGTCAGCCCAGTTTTTGCTTTGTGCACTGTGCATAGTCATCGCTGTTAGTTCTTCGATGATGGTTTGGTGTGTGCCAGAGGCACATTAAAAAATTACAGAAGATCCACTGGTTGCTGTGAACTTTAGCATACTTACTGAAAACAAAGAAACACAGATTTGTGACATTATAAATCAGGTTGTTTCCCAAAACCTAGTGAAAGAAATCCAACGATTTGCTCTTTTATTGCTCACATTCTTTTAAACAGGAGGCCGTCCAACTTTTTAAATGTTCTTTTATCCCACTCCAAAACCTTTATGTAAGACATTGTCAATGAGAGCCTTGTACAAATCCAACATTCCCCCTAATGACGCTGGTTTTCAAATAGTTTCGGTAGGCCGCAATAAATTGCATCAACATCTGTCTGAAATGGTTGGGCACAATTCAAATAAAAGCTAATTTAATAACACAAAGTACGTTTAACATCTAAAACAACACAAGTTAATTTCCCAACACATAAAGGGCCCATTCAAACGTGGACATGAGTAGGGAGTGCCCTAAAAACTGCTGTCAGTTTTTCTCTTAAAGAATAAAAAAGTAAAACACTTACAGGCTCCATTTAAAACGTAGGATTCATAGTAGGCAAATGGTTCTAAAAGACAAAATCCATTTACATGTGCAAACTTTAATGTAACTGTTCATTTTAAAATGAAACTTCTTTGAAAATTTACTCACCCTCATGTCACTCCCAACTCATCTGACTCATCTTCTGCTGAATTCAAAAGAAGAGATTTTGAGCAGGGTACTGGTCGTCCTTTTCCATGCAATCACAATGGATGTGGACTAAAGTACGCTGACCAAAATTATAAACGGAACACTTTTGTTTTTGCCTTAGGTTGGCTACAATAAAAGGCCTCTCTAACATGTGCAGTTTTACTGTATTGGGGAGGGGGTCCGAAAACCAGTCAGTATCTGGTGTGACCACCATTTGCCTCACACAGTGCAACACATCTCCTTTGCATAGAGTTGATCAGGTTGTTGACTGTGGCCTGTGGAATGTTGGTCCACTCCTCTTCAATGGCTGTGCGAAGTTGCTGAATATTGGCAGGAACTGGAACACGCTGTCATATGCACAGATCCAGAGTATCCCAAACATGCTCAATGGGTGACAAGTCCAGTGAGTATGCTGGTCATGCAAGTACTGGGATGTTTTCAGCTTCCAGGAATTGTGTACAGATCCTTGCAACATGGGGCCGTGCATTATCATGCTGCAACAT
>JAHKKF010533465.1:0-22373 GCA_019740295.1 Labeo calbasu
GATGGATGGGTGGGGGTGGGGTTCACTAATGTAGTTACATAAAAAATGGAGCCATTTTGTGAAGTGTTACTAAAAATATCAAACATATGCATGGATGAATCATGCACAATAAGATCAATAAGATGCATTTGGAAAATTGATAGGGTAATTTTCTATTTCAGCCAACTTTAAAAAAAGCATGTCCTCTTAGTACTACAGTGTTCCCAGATTTCACTACCAAAACCAGTAGTCCATTTTTACTCTAACAAAACTTGTCTTAACAAAATTAATATAATCTGGGATACCATACATGGCTGTGTTCTGGAAACACAGAGTAAAATATAAGAGTAAAAATCTTCCTGTTTATAATAGACATGAAAAACAGGCCAAAGTTGCATATAATAAGCAGACATGGCAACATAGAAATAGAATGAGTGTAAACAGAACGGTCAGCAGTGATTTACAAACTGCATTTTTGTTCGCTAGTTGTCACGTAACGTGTGAGGAAGGGGCAAACGAAGACAAAGGTCAAAGATAAAGTCTTTATTATAATCCACAGGTAATTCCAAAACAGGTAAATCCACAGCAGGAGGGTAGAAACTCACATTGACGAGACCGGACCCAAAGCACAGAACTCAACTTATAAAGGGTGGCTAATGATGCACAGACAGGTGATTGTGATTAACTAATAAATGACACAAGGACAGGAACAACCATATATGGGCACATGAGGGGAAAACAAATACAAAGAGTTCAGGGACGTGACGGTTCACCCCCCTTCCCGGAAGGCATGACCTCGCCCCATAGAGAGAAAAAAAAAAAAGGGAGCAACGGAGGGGGGCTTAGGAGGAGGACAAAGGACTGGATGTGGGATGGAGACAGGGGACGGCGAAGGGCTGGCAGGAAGTCAGTGCCGGAGGAGGCTCTGGTTGAGGACGGACTCCCGGGAGGAGGACAATAAACAAGGTTCAAGGTTCAGAGGGAGAGAGGAGCCAGGGAGAAGACAGGAGGGACTTGGAGCAGGAGAAGCCCAGGGCCAAGGCGGAGCAGGTGGCATCGGCGTCTGAGGCAGTGGAGCCGGAGCGACAGAGGACTGAGGTGGAGCTGGAGGGAAGGACGAAGCGCAGCCGGAGAAATGTAGTGATGAGGTGGAGGTAGGGGGACGACTGACCAACGTGGAGCCGAAGGGACGAGGGAGCCCGGTGGAGCTGGTGGACTGACAGGCTCTGGTGGATACGAGGGAGCTGGAAGCCATGGTGGAGCTGCTGGGTCACTGGACTGAGGTGGAGTCTGGGCCTCGGAAGCGGAGTCGAGGGATCCTCCAGACTCGACGCCAATGGAGCTGGAGATGGGCAGACCAGCGGCGAGCACACGCCACAGATGGTGGGCTGAGGTTGAGCAGAGGGGCTGATAGGATCCAGCAGAATGGGCGTTGAGGCAGGGAACAGGTCAGTGAGAGGTGGCGGGAGAGGGAGGTTGGGTGGGATTTCTTCCCAGTTCAATAGTTTAGATGGTGACGGAAGAAGGGTTGGTAACTCACAAACAAAGTCAATTAGATATCCAGAGTCCAGTGTCTGCTCACCTCCAGCGCCAGTGCAGTGGGCAGGATTTTCTTCCGCGCCCTCATGCCCCACTGTGATCTCCTCCACGGCGGGCTTTATTGCTGGCTCACACACCTGACCAGACGTGTCGGGCTGTAGCTCCAGGGCACTCATATGTCTCAGCGGGCTTTGGCTCTCTAAGTGCGGTGGGCTCGGGCAGCTCCGCGTAGTGGGGTGATGGTGGGCTGGGCTCTGGGTCCTGAGTGGAGCTGGTGTCGTCATCCGCATAGTCCATGGTCAACGATGACTCGCAGAACACCAGCACCCACTTAATGAAGGATGCGAGGCTCTCTCGAGAACCCTCCCCGGACACCTGCGCTCATGTGGTGGTGTTCAGTCCAGCAAAATAGAAAGAGCAGGATCATTCATAACAGAAAAATAAAACAAGAACTGATAAAACGCAAAACAAAAACATGGGGTAAACACGCGGCTTACTTTTTCTTTATAAGGTCCGGTCTTCTGTCACATAACGTGTGAGGAAGGGCGAACGAGGATGAAGGTCAAAGATAAAGTCTTTATTTATAATCTACAGGTAATTTCAAAACAGGTAAATCCACAGGGTAGAAACTCACCTTTACATTGACAAGACCTTATAAAGACAACTTATAAAGGGTGGCTAATGATGCACAGACAGGTGATGGTGATTAACTAATAATGACACAACTAGGAAAGGAACAACCATACAGTATATGGGCACATGAGGGAAGTCAATACAAAGAGTTCAGGGGTGTGACACTAGTTTTACTTTGGTCAATAATGGCAGAGACCAAGTGGCATAAACTGCTAACATGTAACAGAACAATAATCTAAATGTTTTCAGTATCAATATTTTGCAATATATGCATGACCACTAAAGGAATGATGCAATGCATAACAATGGCCTGCCAGGATGTGTCAGTGTGGGAGAGTGGCATGAATGTGCTCATATCAAATACTATAAATGGGGTAGAAAACATACTCATATTATATACATGTATATTAATCTCTGTCTTGTGAGTCCACCTTAAAAAGTATTATTCATAATTTATCTCTTCTGCCTTTATCTGACTCTACACAGTGGGGAGTGTCTGTTTGGCAGACACTGGAAGATATATGTTTGCAGAATATTAAATTATTTCTTCACTTTGTTTTGTCAAACTTTGTGAAACTGCTCATACTTCCCATACCCCTGCAGAAAGACCTTATAAGTTCAATTTATTTGTATAGCACTTTTCACAATATATATCTTTTTAAAGCAGCTTTACAGAAAATGCATATTTTTTACTTTAATGTGTTATGAGAGGTGGCTGTGTCAAAGTAATGTCCATATGGCAGACATGAAAATTAAAGCAATGAGTGAACATAATGATTACAATATAAGGAAAATTTGGCAGTTTTGTATGTTGATTCAGAGCTGGCATCCGACATCCTCACAGGGTTTGGCGTCATGCTAGGAATAAGTAGCTATGAATAACTAAGATGAGTGGCAACTTTTATTTGGAACATGCAACTCCTGACTGTCTGTGCCTGGCTGCATCACCATGTGACAAAATAAACAGCAGATGGCACTGCATGCTTTAGAAACAGCCGTACTCTGCTTGCTTCTGGTACCTTACGCACGCACCACTTGAACCTAAAATAATCATTCATTAAATTCGAAAAGGTTGAGGCAAATTCTAAAAGTGTTCACAGTGGGCTGTGTCTACATTAATCTTGCATTGAAAAAAAGCTTAACAGCCGAGGGGCAAGTATATTATCCACTTACATTACTCAGCCTAATGCACAAACACTCTTCTTCATGAGCATGCGAGTGTGAAGTTAAAAACTGCTGTTAAAAACTAAGCTCAGAAGGGTTAGGGGTTGTCAGTTAGGGTATGTCGAAAAACTCGCATCTCATTTTCTGCTCCAACTTAAAAATTGTTCTACATCGCTGCAGAAGTACTGACCCAGTGTTCACAAGTGAACGTGCAAGGAGGGTCAAACTCCCTTAACAAAAAAGGTAAAACATCAATGTAGGACGATTTTGAAGTTGGAGGAGAAAATGAGATGGGAGTTTTTTGACATACCCTAAATGTATTGACCCGGATTACACAGAGTTTGCATGCACATTGCAGAGCTAGACAAGATGAGCATTTAAGGTTAAAAAGTATATAAATTGTACTTATAAATTACTACTATAATTGTATAATTGTACTATAATTGTACTTTTTTTTTTTTTTTTTAGAAAATAACCATCATTTTGCTAGATAAGACCCTTCATTTAGATAAGGGGGTAAGTACATTATCTGTAAATGTTTGTTCTGGAAGTGAACTTCTCCTTTAAGGCCACCTAATATAAAGCAGGACCCAGGCTTCAATATATTCTGTAGCTTATAGAAACAAATTAACACCACAAGCTAAAACTGCAGCTTATGTCTGCATTTGACAGCACATTTTGTGAATCAGCTGCCGTTCTCTGTCTTTCAGAGACACAGATTAACTAATGTGCGTTAAATTCAGTCAGTCAGCAAAGTCGTTTTCACAAAAAAAACTACAAATTTATATTGCATAAAATGGACAGACTCCCCAGGCCACCCACATGCAAAAATGGTCCTACACAAATCATCCCAGTCTTAATAACGTATTTTGGCTTTAAAACTGGCAAATTCACTGAAAGACAACAACTTTGGGGCACTGTTCATTTTGTAATAATAGGGGAATAATTAGCAAATGTAAATTTGGTGTCTTTTGGAAGTTGCATTCAAAATCCATTTGGCTCAAAATTCATAAGGGGCTTTTTTTTTTTATTTTTGAATGCGGTAAAAACTTTTGCTTCAGAGATGAGGAAGCTACAGGTCATAGCCATTGGCTATTACTGTACACCTAATGGTTACCATGGAGATGCGCCCATTATAAGAATCACCTATTGACGAGGCTGTTGAGGTATCAGCCGTGTGCCCAAGAGTCACTCACATCCAGGAGCTCTCTCTTGCTCTCCGGCCTTTTATTCTTCCATTTTTCATCATTTGAATGTTGAGAGAATGACTACAAGGTTGGCTATTTCTGCCTTCTGTAAATCTCGCTCTGTCATTCTCGTTCACTTTTTCTATAGCTTTTTGCTCTTGTTACATGTCAGAAGCACAGAACACAGCTCTTTCTTGCTTTTCATTCCTCCATTCTGCATAACTCACAGCCCTCATGGATGTCAGGCTAGGAGATCTATTCCTCGTTCTGCCTCAGCGGGGTGCCTTACATTGCTATAATTTTATCCCATTTCCTTGGCATCTTTAGCACCGGTGTCTCTCCTCCAGCATGTGTCATGGGCGTAGAAAAAGGGAAAAGATGAAGGGGTGAAAGGAATGACGTGAAGTTAAACGATGCTGAAGTGGGCCGTGGTAGCATGCAGGTGTCCGGCTTAACAAGCTCCATAAGAAGCTTCGCTATGAGGTTAATTTTCTCTTCAATGCCATAACCCTACCAGACCTCTCCAGAGCCTTGACACAGAGTAAAAAGAAAGCGAGGAAGAGAGTGTTTTATATTCCATTTTGGGACCAGTGCTGAATAGTGGAAGGGAGAGGTGAAGGTTATAATGGGGACCTCTGAGCCCATGACCATTTCCTTCCACTCTCCCTTTCCCCCTTCCTCTCCCGCGCTAATGGTGTGCTTAGGGACAGTTAATGATGTACTAAGTCAACGTTTCTACAAGCAAAGTACAGCTCTAACTGCAGTGTGGCAGTGATTGGGTAAAAGCTTGTAAAAGGAAGCATGTATGTGTTAATGCAACATAGCTGTTGCATCCTTTTAGGTGTGAAACGGGTGTATGTGTGTGTGTGTTTCTGGTTCACCTACTGTACATTATGAGGGAAGATGGGGATAGGGAAATGTCCTCACAATGTAGAAACAGCAAATGGCAATTCAAATGGCTAAATAAATAGAACGAATATCAAATTTAAAAGGTTTAGGGGATAGAAAATATCATTAGCTCACTATAAAAAATAATAGAAGTCAATTGCGAGTTCTTATAATAATACTATTACCAGCATGTTTGTGTCTCATAAAATGACTTCTAAGTATATGACAGTTTACCCAAAAAAATGCCATTTCTGCCATCATATAGGCTCATGCCCTTCCAATCCTGTAAGACACAAGCAAAGATATTTTGAAAAATGTATGAACAAAAACAGTTAAGACAATGACACATTGACTTTCATTTATTTATTTATTCAATCAATCAGTCAATCGCAAGTCATAGTGTATTCTAATAATTGTTGTTTATTTACAAGAAAATACTGAAAATAAATCTTTTAATTCAACATTTTACTTGCAGTTACTTTGTAACGATTTGTGAATTCTACTATCTATCTAGCTATTTTTGAACATTGTTTTCAAAGTAAATTATATATTTTTTTCCCCATGTTCTTCAGGATATGATATATCTGTACTAAATATAAACACTCAAACCAGTGAACATACACATTCAACAGACAGGTCTTATCTTCCGTTCATGTTCTCTTTTTTTAAATAATTGAGATGCTGATTTCTCTTTCTATCTCACTAGCCTCCTCCATCCCTCATTTTCATTGCCACACAATTCTCATCCTTTTTTTTAGAAGTTTTAACAATGATTTTAAAGACCACAATCAAGAGTTATTCATCTGATCACAAATACATCACATGAGCAAGACCGAGGCTTTTTCTGTCCTGTCTTAGACCTTCTCCAACCTTCTTCAGCTTTGGCAATATTTTTAGCTTACTGACAAACCAAGAGGGGCAAAATTTAATTTAAGTAAGCTCACATATGTGAAGCACAGTTGATATGACAGGTGTCTTAGGGATACTAAATATATTGCATGATCCTGCATTACACAAGGCGTAGGGCCAATGTCAGCAAAACCTGCTCAGGATCATTCCGAGACACAACGGGTTTTAAAGAACGAAGCCTTACATACTGCATTTAACACCAGTGACCGGGCAGGATATACGATTAAATTTATGAGTCAGACCTAGTTTTAGAGATCACTAATAAATAACTAATTAAATATATTGCGAACTGGAACAGACCTGACAATAAATGTAAACGAGGTCTTATTCATGACTGCTTTGCTATTTAAAACAAGACTCTCTATAGCACAATGGCCAAAGCTTCATCATTTCATGACCTTCAAAGGCTATAGTGTCACTTAAAGAGCCCTGAATTGTTTTAAATATTAAACACGGGCACTGGAAATGTGAATAAGAAGTTTAATTTCAGAAAGAAAACCTAAATTTTTGATGCAACACATTTTTTATTTAAGTATATAGTAATATATAATTAATACTTTTTCTCGATGTCATGATTACAATGACATTGAAGCGAAAGTCATCATGCCATTTCATTGTCTGACCTGTGATGCAGTCCGGCTTGGCCAGCCTAGACTTCCTGAAGTGTGTTAAATATTAAGAATCTAGGGAGCCAACAGCACTTCACCTGCATCAAACAGCTGTCATGTGCCGTTAAGTGTTGAATAATGCAAGCTGCTTCAGTGTCTGTGCTACACTTAATATCACTAAACACTGTCGGAAGCTTACCGAGATTTCCCTCTAAATGTTTTCACACTTCAAAATCAAATCAAACGTGTGTGCGAACAAGCAAACGCACATATGGACGCACCCACACATGTATACACACGTTTTCTCATTTACGTATGCTCCATGTGGCCAAGTCGTAAAAGAAGGATGAATTTGCGTATGGGTGTACATATGGTTTCATGACCTCCTCCCTCTCTTTTTTTCCTCTCTCCCTTTTACAAATACACATGCTGACATTATAGGGGCCCAACTAAAATTACCTGCTGCTCTGAAAGAACATTAAAGTTCATTTTAAATTGTAATGACTCCCTTCAGCCACTGAAGCTGAAATGCTACAGTTCTTCATACATCACTACCCCCGGCCTTTGATTTAATCATTCAAATAACTTTCCAGAACACCTGCCTCCACATGCACCCCAAAGGCCCTCAGCCTGAAATATGCTTTTTAGTGTTAAGAGTATTTAAAGTTGGGTTTTTGTCGTCCACTGGGAGCAGTCTTGCAACGCAGAAAGCTGAGTGACAGAACGTCAATCCAAAGAGATGAAAGTTGCATGTGTTTCTGTTAACATTCACACAGCAGAATACATCAATGGTCAGATTTCTTTTTCTTTTTTTTTTTTTCAAATGAGTATAACTTTTATTAATAATAAAAGAAGCTGAAATGTATGAACAAGACCCACAGCTGAAGCACTGTAGGAGTTGAACATGGTGTCAAGTGTTTAAAGAACTATTTTTTCAGCCTGAAGGTATAATGATTTTTGAGAACCTCACCGGCTCACCAGAGCACTCAGAAATCAGTCAAATTTACTAATAAACCACTGCACCATTTTATCAGAAATTAGTAAATGGCAGTAACAATATCCTAGAAGGAAAAAAGGAAAATAGAAAGAGAAAAAAAAAATCCTCCCTCTTGTTGCTTTTGAAATATCTTAATGGCTATCTGCATTGCCTCTAATCCCCATGGGTTTAGTGAGTCTCCTGCTTGTCTAATCAATGGGAATTGGCAGTTTTAATTGATTTTTGTAGTAAAGGCCATCTTCATCTTTCTAAAGGCCCCACTGCTCTCCTCAATCCTCTCAAAGAGCTTTAGGTAGAAATGCTCTGTTGTTGCCGCTAGGCTTAAACCTCATTAAAAGCATATCCATATGTGCTTATATTGTGTAATATTTCTGATTATTTTAAAACTGATTCAATGGCCTTGAGTCTGTGTTTTGTAATACAGGCATTCAAATTTCCAGATTTTATGCCCTCTTTTCATAATGAACATTAAAGGAGATATATTGTGTATCATTGCTCCTTATTACAGCAGCTGTTCCCAAAGACACTCGCCAACTGTTTTTTCTTTCGTCATAAACTCATTCCCTCCTGCTCTCTGTGCTTATAAAATGTAAATATTAAGCAGCTATAATCAAATTGCTTTGTAAAAGAAGCTGAAAGAATAATGAGAAAGAGAAAAAAAGAAACGTTCACCATTATAGTTATATTATTTATTTATTTTTTTATCAGGGCTTAGGAAGCCGACTTTAAAAACATTTAATTTGCTTTCAATAATTGCATTACATTTTTGCAGGTTTATGACTTCTCTGGCATAAACTGTTGATTAAAAGCATTAATCCAGCTTTACGGATTTTGCCACAATCATAAAATGGTTCTATTATTTTGCAATTCTAGAGGTATGTGCCCTCACCTGAAATGAGAGAGTTCTATTATTCATTGGACTAAGGGGAATATTATTATTAAGCTTTAGCTTTTTTTTTTTTTTTTTTTTCTACATTGAATGAAAGGGGGTGAAAAAAACCAAACAAACAAGGGATTTGTGTTGTTGTGTTGTGCTGTATTATTTAGCAGCATTATCTGCTTAGCATTTAATATTCCTGTCTGTCACCTTTGACAATGTCACATTAGACAAAGTAGCTTGGTATTATAAGAAGAAGAGGGGAAAAAGAGAGAAAAATATAGTCTTTGGCAAGATTTATACGAACCATTTGGTGCTGAAGCCATATTTCACGGCATACCTAGCAGGAATGATTACATCTGAGACATAAATATTCAGATGTAAACTGCTTTTAATACAAATTTCTTCAGACGTTGACTCATAGCTGGGCAAGTTCACAGACACTGAAAGCTGTAATTATATTTATCAGAATTCATTTTCCATTGAGTTGTTGTCAGACCTTTTCCTCATGCCTATAAACCATGCTCTAAATAATGTAACTTTTTTTTAGAAGGAACTTTCTTCTGTCTTAATTTCCTTCGAGGTTTAATTCAGTGTAGACCATGCAAAGCAAGAGCTTTGAAAGCTTAAAAAAATGTTTTGCTGAGCTGCCATCTGCATGAAAAGTCGGTCTGCTTGGTCCAACACATGATGGCATAAAAATCACAGAAGATGAGAAACACCTGATTGTTCCTCGTTGGAGATTGTGTTGTATGATGTTTGGGGATTATTGTTCTTGGCATAAAATAGTCAGATGTGCTGTTTCATTTGTTTCTCTTATTTTGAATAATTTTGTCGCTTCACTTTGGGATCAAAGCCAGAGGAAATAGGACTTGTTGAATAGTTTAAGAATTGTCAAGAAGACAGGGAAGCAAGTGCCACAAGCTGCAATGTCTATTTAAAGTATGTCAGAACTTTTTAATTTCTTTTTAATGTTTCCATTAATGTCCCATTATATGTCTAGGAAGAAACTGTGGATTGCTGTGACAAGTTTAATCTTTTTAACTGTGTTTTTCTTAAACTTTGATATTCATTTCCAACTTTTGTCAGCTTCCCTTCCTCTACCCCTTCTTCTAACTCCACCACATTTCATTTTAAGAATTTTAATTAAAAAGGTAACAGTAAAAGGTAAAAGGACAAGAAAACTAGTATAAAACAGCAAAAGCTAGAAATTTATTAAACCAATACATAAAACATGGACTAAGTATTTAAAAAAAGACAGTGTGTTAGTCATTTCTTACAACTGTCAAATATAATTTTATACACTTTCCCATTTTGTCTAATCTTTGTGTGTGCAGTAGAAAGATAGGGAAAGTAATGTTATGTACAACTCTCCCAATCTGCTGAGCTATGATATTTCTACTTTGTAATATTTAGTTTTAAAGTTTTGAGTAAATGTTATATATCAAATGAAACAAGAGAATCTGCTGATTCAGACTCTAAAGTTTGTACCTTTATCATCTGAAATAAGGTTTATTCCAAAAAACACAGGTGGAAGGAAGGAAAAAAAGCAACCAATGCAGTTTTATTTTGAAAAAAATGATTTGGAAATATTTTGTTAAATTTGTTGTTTTACGTATTACAGAATTTTGAAAAATTAAATGTCTAATGATTGGCAGTAAAAGATTAAGGGCCATTAAGGACATTAAAATAGTACTGTCAGGATTTACTAAGAATGCGCAGTAAAAAATTAGCAGTTATTTTTGAAGATGCATTTGTAGGAGTTTCCCTATCATTTATGGGAGGAGAGTATTAAAATGAACCATGCAACACATTTTACTAACTACACTTGTCAAATTACTGGTATTTGCACCATTATTTAACACCCAGAAAAGCATGTCTTAAAGCAGGTGGTAATTTGCGCTGCTCTTGGTAAATTGCGCTGGTCATTATGGAAATGATCTGGCTGTGTCTGTTCTTTAATGTGCGCATTGTTAGTAAATCACACGCAGAATTTTCCCCTCCCATCAGCGCTTTAATGGAATTGCACTCTAGCTGTTTATTAAAACTGGCCCTAATTCTCTAGTGTCTGAAAATAATATACCACCTGTGCTAAACCCTGTCCTAAACAAAACCGATAGTATTAACAAAAGCGAATGTGATAATAAAAAAAAAAAAAAAAACATTTTTTTTAAACAACCATGTCATTTTAGCTTTAACTTTCTGCAATATCTTTTATCATGATTCAAGCTTCACAGGACTCGCATGTTTTTAGGTCAAAACAGTATTGTTCAAGGAACCGCACAAAAGGGACAATAACTGCCCTAAGACTCACCTATTCATAATACGACCTTGTCAGGGTTCAAAAAGAGTATGCTTATGAATTTCTCTCCCTCTCTCTTTACTATAACAAACTTTGTCAAACTTTGACAGCCCTACCTTTTTTGCAGCCACTGATCTTGAAGCAACTCCACAACTTCAAAGCATCTTAAGTGCTCACAGGAGAGGCATTACAGCACAATACAGACCCTTGGATTGCGATGTTCCTGTACTGTTGGGTACCTTTTGCTTGTCTCCAAACATCCCATAAATCACTGGGCCAGACTTTCAGGTGACTATTATGGCACCACACTATTTGGTCAAGAGCTTTTTTTCTTAGAAGCAGCAGCACCTCCAGCTTTAGTTTGGGCTTTTTGATCATATCCGATCTTTTGAGACCTCCTTATGATACCATCATTTTTTTCCAGTCACTCATTTTTACCACAGTGGTGACAATGCTCTTTGTCCTTTGGGTTCTCCCAGTGTTCTCTCAGTAAGTCCAGGGGGCTTCTCGCTTGTCAAGTGTAAAGCAGTTCAAACAGGAAGAAGCTGATGACTGGGGGATCTCCCGGTGTTTGGAAAACAGCTAGGGATGCCACTGATCCCAGTCAACAGTGGTCTGGGAGAAAAGAAGGTGATAACAGAGGACAATCAAGACTGGAACCTAATTCTCTCTGACGTGTGAGCTGTACCCCAGGCTTCCACAAGGCTAAGCCTCTTTGAACAATTGTTTGGGAGAATGCTACAGGGGCTCCTGAATGTTGCCACGGCAGCTTGGGAGTGACAGCCATCTCCCCATTGGTCAGTGATCAAGCACATGTGGGGCATGAGGGAGCATTGATGTTGATGCCCTTGGCCAGAGAACACAAGCTGGAAACTCGGCGCTCCCAGCAGAGCGCATACAATAAACTCGTGCGCTTACGTGAGTTTCACCCTGGCGATAAAGCATTGGTTCGCATTTGCTGTGCTAATTCAACCTTTTTAGTTTCTTGGTAGGTATGTGTGCTGTTAGTGAGAGTACTGAACACCTGAGGTGCCCAATTCTACAATTTGAACAGATTCAGAAATGACCCATGCTTTCTGCTATTGTGTTTGACAATTACTTCATGTCTTCAAGCGTTGTTTTTTTTTCTTTCTTTCTTTCTTCCTTTCTTTCTCTCAACAGTGAAATTAACCAAAGGCTGATTCCTCTTTCTCCCTCTGCCTGGAAAAAAAAAGTGTTATCCGACCTTCTGATCAGTCTGCACCTTTGCAAGTTATGAATATTGTTCTTCAACATGAACTATGATTACTTTTATGTTGTCATTCACCCAACGAGTAGGACAAAAATCTACAGTACTTTAGCTGCAGCACAAGATGGAAAAACAATGTGAGGCTGGATTCACTTTAAACTAGATGTGCATTTGGCCAAAAACAAACAAATAAATAATGTAAAGGATTTAAGTTTTTGAACTGTGAACATTTAACATCTCATACGTGCTATAATATCAATCTCTTATCAATGCTATAGGAAAGAACAGCAGCTCTCATATTTCATGTCAACAAGGTGTGTAAAAACTACAAACCTTGCTCTTGTCAGTGTGTTCACACAAAATGCTAGAGAGCATTAAACGTTTTATTTAATATTAGAATTATATTATAATATATAGTAAGTTATAATTTATATGTTTTTGTGTAATAAATTAATTCTTGACATTATCACTCTGTTTTTTTTTCTGTGTGACAATTTTAAAGGGGTCATCGGATGCTAAGTTCACTTTTTCCATGTTGTTTGAACATTAATGTGTGTTGGCAGTGTATGTACAAATCTACCCTATAATAATTAAAAAATAATATCCCCTTTTTCAAATTGAGCCATTCTCAGATACCTGTCGTTGTGGCGTCACACCGACAGAGGCCGCTCCCACGATAGTTGATTGACATGAGCGTTTTACCTCAGATCAGCTGTAACAGTCCGCCCTCTTTGTTTCGATGCCGGAGCAGGGGTGTAAGTTAGACAAGTATATCTCCGACTGAGCGATTGAGGTGTTGTGTTGCTGGATGTAATAATGAACATAGTGGTCGTCATTTACTCCTGACATCTGAGCCACTTAAGTTGCAGTAGATTACGTTTGTTTGTGAAGGGAATGCGCCTCCCGATCTACATATATCCGTCTATGTTCGCGTGAATCATTCATGATSCAGCTTCACTTACAGTATAAGGTTTTTTTTTTAATTAATCTTTGCGATCGCCTTTCCTAATAATGTGCTAGTTAGCAAGTTTAGCGGCTAAACGTGTTAAATGCGGCTAAAGTAAGCAATCTCCCCGAGCAGCTCGTCACTCCACAGAGAGAAGAGAGGGGCGGGGCGAGCAGAGCTCATTTGCATTTAAAGCAGCCTCGACCAGAATCAGATGATTTTTGCAGAGCTGATTTTGGCAAGGTAAAAAGGGTGTTGTTTTACACAACCATTGAGAATTTTTAACCAAAGTATATTATAGACTTTTCATTAAGACCGTAAAGAATCATTTCAACTTGTGGAAAATGGGCATCCAATGACCCCTTTAATTATGTTTTTTTTCATTGTGTTGCATTACATTTTAACTTGTTTAAAACATAAATTACACAAAGTAAACCTAGACCACTTTATGTTCTCAGTGCATGTTATAAACAAACTGTAAGCAGACATAAGGCAACCTAACATGTCAATCTGTTAATGTTTTTAAAAAATTTGGTATATAGCATGAATATACCCAACCACTGAATGGCCAATACAGTCACACAGCCGCAGAGAATGGTTGTCAGTCCCGTTTGTAGGGCTAAATGCAGGTCTATTCTTATACAGTTTGGTTTGTTTTGAAAGTGACAGCCACATTTTGTAAATGTATTCTATAACTTTAACCTTAAAAGTTCAGGACTCCCAACCAAATTATAAGAGCAAGTTTGGCTGACATGTTCTGCATGAATGGAACTGCAGTCAAAAACTAGTTGTCAGTCGCATCATTGACACATGTATGACACAGGCCGTGCATCGTGGGTTATTCTTTGCTGTCAGTCACTAGAGTATGTTAGAGCTGTCAACCTCTCTGGTTATAAAATACGGCAGAAAATATAAGTGTTGGCTCGTTGGGTTAGAAAGAAAGAACAAAACTGTTAAGTGTTTGAGCAGAAGAGAAAGGGTTTGACTCTGTGTCTAAAAAATTGAACACAGCAGGAAGAGTTTTGTATTGCCTGTGAGACTAACTACACTGTCTTCATACTTGCTGTTATTGGTACTATCTTTCAATATGATTACAGCAATTACTAATGAACTAGAGAAGGAGATTGATTATCTGTTCAAGTATTTATTGAATACTTTACTTTCTGTTATTGTATGTACAGGGAGGTCTGGCTATATTTCAATGTTTGGAACTGACTCCAGTTGTTCTATTCACACAAATTAAATTATCTGTTTGAATAAAAAATAAAAATCAAGCCTCTCTTCTGTGTTCACCTTAAAGGAGAAGTCCACTTCCAGAACAAAGATGCAAATATAATGTACTCACCCCCTTGTCATCCAAGATGTTCATGTCTTTCTTCCTTCAGTCGTAAAGAAATTGTTTTTTGAGGAAAACATTTCAGCATTTTTCTCCATATAGTGGACTGATATGGTGCCCCGAGTTTGAACTTCCAAACTGCAGATCCCAGCCAAGGAAGAAGGGTCTTATCTAGCATAACGATTGGTTATTTTCATTAAAAAAAATAATACAATTTACATACTTTTTAATGTCAAATGCTTGTCTTGTCTTACTCTGCCTGAACTGTTTTTGTTCCGGTTCATGACAGTTAGGGTATGCCTCAAAACTCCCATCTCATGTTCTCCCTCAACTTCAAAATCGTCCTATATCGCTGTTTTACCTTTTTTGTTAAAGGTGTTTGATCTTCTTTGCATGTTCACTTTGCAAAGACTGGGTCGGTACTTCTGCAGNGATGTAGGATGATTTTGAAATGATTTTTGAAGTTGAGGGAGAAAATACGATTGGAGTTTTTCAACATACCCTAACTGTCTTGAGCTAGAATACACAAGAGTTCAGGCAGAGTAAGACACAACGAGCATTTGAGATTAAAAAGTATTTATTTGAAAATAACCGATCATTTCGCTAGTTAAGACCCTTCTTCCTCAGCTGGGATTGTGTACAACCGCATTTGGGATCGTTTGAAGCCGCATTTAAACTGCACTTTGGAAGTTCAAACTCGGGGCACCATAGCAGTCCATTATATGGAGAAAAATCCTGAAATGTTTTCCTCCAAAAACATAATTTCTTTACGACTGAAGAAAGAAAGACATGAACATTTTGGATGACAAGGGGGTGAGTACATTATATGTGAATCTTTGTTTTAGAAGTGTACTTCTCCTTTAACATCTGTACGTATAGTGACAGTGACACATATAGATATCGTAGATGGTGATTTCTATAATAGTCTTATGACAATTGTAAAAAGGAAGAGATACTTTTAAAATATATGCCAGATTTAGATCTAAAAATCCATATGGTTTGTCTTTATTTTCCCACCACAGTACACTCTTTGGATCACAGTCAGTTTTGAAATAACAGAATAACAAGTTCTCATGGTTTATATCGTACTTTTTGGTTCTCTTTCTAAGAGGTCACACAGAGTGCTTTGCCACCAGCCTTAATGACTCTTCTTGGTAAATGGTGATCATTTCCCTTTAATTATTGTTGATTACTGTCATTAGATCCCAGCTAACTATTTCACACACCCTGTTGGTGGCACAGATTAATGACACTACCGGCATGACTGTTTCTTAAAGCTAATTGGCTGCAATTCTTTAGATGCATTAGAAAAAAAGCCTGTCACATAATCAGCCAAAGAGCTTAATTTTCAACTGTATATTTTATAAGCTTAAAGCTTTCAAGATAAAATGAAGGGCTGAGGTTGAGTACCTATAAGTCACTGTTTAAAAAAAATGTCTTTGCCTCAGTTTAATCAGATGATTAGGCTTTTGGGAGGATTCTCTGTCTGTTGCCTTGTTTCACTTTAATGAATTCTCTTCAAACTGAATGATCTCATAAAATTTATAAAGCACTCTTTGAGTTTGATAACCTCAGTTCCTGCGACTTTTTCAAGTGATGCATAGACTGTCAAGTAAAATGGTAGAGAATAGTATGTTTAATCCATACTTTAGCTGTCATTTCTTATATTATGTCAAGTTTAATATTCAATCATTTACTTTTTAAAATATTTTCAGGCTAGCTGAAAAGACAGGGGGTGCCTTTTGTACTCCATGGAAGATTATGAATCATTTCAAAGACCGACATTTTAAATTAAGTACCACCTAAACATCAAACTCCTTTTATAAAACAGTGCTTTTGGCATATCTTAGTTTGCTCTTTTCTTATTTACTTGCAAGTATGTTATAATTTTGAAGGCTTACTCTGGCTTACTCAAATTTCCTCAGTGACACTGTTTTTTCCCCTTTCTGCCTTTTCGCTACACGTAAAAACGGTTCAAGGCTGACTGTTCAAATATTTTCTTTCAAGTGAAGTAACTTTAGAGATCATTGTGCATATTGACTGTTTCATATATTAAGCACACTAAAGAAATGGCCTTTGATTAGGGATTTTATTCGTTTCTTTATATAAAGAGCTAAACAAAGCCTGAAAACCGTTTAAGTAAGAGCATATTTAAGACATGTTTGATGGTTGTGAAAATGTGCTATGGTTACAAAGCTAGAAAGACCAATAATTCCAGTTATTCACAACTCATTTACAGAAGTCTGTGCTCTGTGCCTCTTGTCTATTCTGTAACAACTGAAGATAAATTTGGAGGTGGGCTTTGAAGTCAGTGTTCGGTGCACACAGCATCATTATCAATCTTGTTTCTCTCTCTCTCTCTCTCTCTCTCTCTCTATTTCTCCTGCTTTAGGCTCTCTTCTGGCCCGCATTCAATCGGTGAGAGTTCAGAACAGTTCTCATCAGTGAGCCAAGTTGGGCCGCCCGCCTCCTCCACTTACTGAACGCCATCTATCTTTAGAGTTGATGCAAACTCAGCACTCTTTCCGTGAGCACCTTTTAAAACATCAAATGCAAGCCTTCCGGGCTGCTTTCAACTCCGGGAAAACAAAAGGGTGAAAAGGAGGAGGAGGATGGAGAGGAGGCGGAAGAAGAAGAGGATCTGTAAGGTACTAATGGCTTTTTTTTTTTTTTTTTACGGCATACTATTTTATTGTTCATATAACTGTCCATATGTGTTAATATGACACTGTTATGGCTTCAGAATTTTTTTAGTACCTTTTAGAATAATATTAGTATATTTACAGGTTCTATCTATCTATCTAGACAAATTCAGCTTTTAGTGAAAAATTAGTTTTTCCTTGTACTTTGTTACATAAAAAAATGAATTGCAATTCGGCATCCTGGTTGCGACCTCAATTTAAATGTACAAAGTAATGCTCCCTATCATGTACAATATATTTTTTTAAATAACTAGTGATTTAATATTTTTAGTGTAATATTTTAGTCTTCTTGGAATAAAATCAAAATGCATTATAAAAAAAGTGTTTTTTGCTAATATCGCAGGGCTCTACACGAAGGCCAGAACTAGGCAGACCTTGGAATCCTCAACAATCACTTTGGACATAATTCAGTAATCTATTTTTCTGCACTGGGAATTCTCCTCCTTAATCATATTGACCCAAATATAGAGGCTCCAGTATGTGTCTTCATCTGTGCCATCTGGTACTGAACAAATATAATAACCAGGCTCCTTACTGGGTCCCTTAAGGTCTGACACCTTCTGAGTGGGCTTGAATCACACATCATAATTATCATTAGTCAACTTCTCCTCTTTCAGAAGGACTGTAATATTGAGAATGTGCAGGATCACGAACCTGGGCAAGCAGTCTAAATGTCACTGTACCTGGTTGTAGTCAATTAGGGAAGGGGAGGGCGGGAGGTAATAAATGAGTGGGAACCAAAAGGTTAGGTGTAAAATCTAGGGATAATTACAGGGGCGGACCAGTGCAGAGGAAGTGTAATGAGATGCAGGGTGGTCTCTAAGATAAGATGATGAAGGTGTAGAAAGAGGTCATCCTGGGTGTTAAGACAGTAACCGGTATTTATAGACGAGTTTGTTCCAGGAAAGCTGGATTGAGATCAACATTGTTTTTCTTGTTTGAAAGAATAAAGGTTAGGTTCTAAGAAACAGTACTACCAAAAGCAGAAAAAAAAAAAAACACAAATGGTAGTTAGGAGATCTCATATTTCCACCTTTTGCTTGCCTGTGTTGCTATCATTCAAAATATCCTCCAGTGATGGAAAAATAGTTGAACTTTAATAAAACTCATTGTATTAAATGTAGGTCAATTATACTATCAAGAGTTTCACTCCATTATTATCATGCCCCAAATAATTCACAATGTTATGATTATATATATGCACAGTGTTAGTCAAATTCATGTTTAACATTGTTTATTTTGTGTTTCTTTTTTTGGCCAATGAATCATGCTTAAAATACGAATGTGGGGAGGCAGAAAGAGAGCTTGTAACAGAACTGTACAGAAGTACACAAAAAGAACTTAGTGTCTGCACTTTTTGCAGACTGAGGTGTCTAACATTCTGTCTTTTTACAGAATCCAGAGAGCTCCCACACTGGTGAACTAACTTTTCCATGTATTGATAGATTGTCTTGCTTTTGCTTGTCAACTCCGGCTACATGATTTTGGTTGGCAGTAGTAGTTACGCACCTTGTCATTATCTTCATTTTTCTTTTTTATGATGGTGGCAACCAATGTTAAGGTGAAATACTGTCACTTGGAGTGTCAACCAGTTACTGGTGCTGGATTATTTATGATATCATTTTTTGTAGTATTAACGTATCAATATTTCATGTTTAAGTAACACAGTTATCGTCAATACTGTATTGCGACACCTCTAATGTATGGTGCAGTTAGCTGCTATTATGGTGACAAAAAGCATATTTCTCCATTGACAGACTCTTGAAAGCTTGAAATTGACTTTTTCTTTGTCTGCTATTTGTGTTGTTGCAGCTCAGGGTTTTTGAGCAATTATTTATGACATAAAGAAAACATTACAAAAACTCAAGGATAAAGTTATGGTTTGTAATGTATTGCATTTTTAAAATTGTATATATTTTTCGGTCAGTTTAATCCTTAACAATGTTATGATTATTTTATAAATATGATTAACTCACAGGTTTATAAATCATTAACTAATATATCATTAACTAATAACTAATATAATAAAGTTCATTACCTAAAATAAAATCTACATTAACTGAAGTACAATAAAATACAGTTGAAATCAAAAGTTTACATTCTCTGCATAATCTGCAAATGTGAATTATTTTACAAAATATTGTGGTGGTCTTTCAACAGACATTCTGCTGACTATGAGTAACTTTGCAAGTACATCTAAACTTAGTCTAAGTCACCCTACCAGTCTACTAATACTGTACTGACACTCTAATGAGAGTTAGTAGATATGTAGGTGCTTATAGTCAACAGAATGTGTTAAATGGACAACCAAAATAATAGTAAAACCAATGCATTTTTTTAATTTAGTACTGACCTGAATGAAATATTTCACATAAAAGATGTTTACGTATAGTCCGCATGAGAAAATAATAGTTGAATTTATAAAAATGACCCTGTTCAAGAGTTCACATACGCTTGATTCTTAATACTGTGTTACCTGAATGATCCACAGCTGTTTTTTTTTGTTGTTTTTTTTTGTGATAGTTGTTCATAAGTCCCTTGTTTGTCCTGAACAGTTAAACTGCCTGCTGTTCTTCAGAAAAGTCCTTCAGGTCCCACAGATTCTTTGGTTTTTCAGCATTTTTGTGTATTTAAACCCTTTCCAACAATGACTGTATGATCTTGAAATCCATCTTTTCACACTGAGGACAACTAAATGACTCATATGCAACTATTACAGAAGGTTCAAATGCTCACTGCAAATGCCTTTTCACTTGACTTTGAATTTTAGTCAGTGTGTGGTGTGTATGTTTGGGCATAAAAAAGTTGTACAAAGTTACAAATCTCAAAGTCTACTCCAAAGTGAGATATTTTGTTTTTAAAAAATCTCTTTTCAGGAACTACAACGAACGGCTCCTTTGGACTACAGCGTTTGTTTTCCACATGCAATGATGTCACAATGCGGTCCATTAAAATATCATTAAAATAAATCCCGGTGGGGGTCTATCTTAACTTTAGCGATGCAGTGCGCTGAGTCACTTCAATGAGTTGCAGTGTGGTGGATATAAACACAAGCATTGACTAGAGTGGCCGCTTCAGAGCAGTAACACGCTGCACACGTGTGCAGTATGGGGGTCGAAACACGCCGAGGCTGCAATCTACTCCGGTTGCCATGTAGGAGCTATAAGGCCTCCTGTAGCGAATCGATGCATTTTTGTAAGAAAAATATCCATATTTAAATGTAAGAATCACTTTAATCTAGCTTGCGCTAACTGCTTTGACAAGGGGCGTAGCAGGACGGAAACACCGTCTAAGCTGTTCGCCATTCGCAACACAGTGGGATAACTAACCAATCACAACACACTTTGTTTTTTGGAAGGCGAGCCTTCATTAAACCCGGAACTAATGAAACCATTTGTGCCAGACTGGGGAGAAAGGTACTGTATTAATGTAAATTATGTGAAAAATAATGCGTTTTTCGATCTATCAAACATGAGAGCATGTACTAGTACACCCCCAAAACAAAACAAAATCAAGACTTAAAAAAGTAACATAATAGGACCCCTTTAAGAGCCATGGGTGAAAACTTTTGAACAGAATGAAGATGTGTACAGTTTTCTTATTTTGCCTAAATATCTTTTTTTTTTTTTTTTTTTTTTCTTTTCATTTAGTACTGCCCTTCAGAAGATACTTACATGTTCCCCAGAAGACAAAAAAGTTACATTTACCCTGATCTTCAAATTAAAAATGTTTTCACCCCACGGCTCTTAATGCATCGTTTTCCTTCTGGAGCATCAGCGTTTGAACCTTCTGTAAAAGTTGCAGATGAGTCCCTTTGTGGGACCTGAAGGATTTGTAAGAAGAACAGCAGGCAGTTTAACTGTTCAAGAAAAACACAGCTGTGGATCATTCAGGTAACAACACAATGTTAAAAATCAAGTGTATGTAAACTTTTGAACAGGGTCATTTTCATAAATGCAACTATTATTTTTTTCTTGTGGACTATATGTAGACGTCGTTTGTGAAATATCTTATTCAGGTCAGTACTAAAAAAAAAAAAAAAAAAAAACGCATTTTGCACGATCTCTCTTATTTTGGTAAAATAATTAACATTTTGCAGATTCTGCAAGGTGTATGTACACTTTAGACTTCAATGTATACTTTTTTTTCAGCTAGTTTGCCAAGTGCAACATTTATCGTTTTTATTTATTTGTTGAAGTACTAAAATAAGTAAATAAACACATATGCTGATAATCATGGTTAACTGATGTGGCCTAATTAAACTAGCACAATACTTAATTTGTACCCATGCCAAAGTCAGGTGAGCTCTGATTTCAAATCAAAGAACACGTTTAGTTTTGTCTGTCCCTCTTTAATTGTCTAGGTCTACTTACTCCTCAGTTTCTCTCCTCTCACAGTTGCTCCATTTTCCCAAGGAATCATTTGTACTTCATTAAGGTCCATAATGTTTGGATCCTGGCAGAATGCCGTAAGCATCATCAAGAAGACCTAGTCAGATTAATAATTTTCTGATTTGGAGAAAAGAAAAGAAAAGGGAAAAAGGAATGAAAGAAATGACAAAGTTGATGGGAACGAAAAAGGGGCATTAACTGATCTTCTGCTGGAATACTTCCTGTGCCTGGAACATCAGAAGCAATTACTTTATATCCTGCAGTGTATTTTAAAGGGTTCGCAAAAGTGGCCAAACTCAAGAACGTGATCAAGTTCCTTTAAAGCCAATTTAATGAATCAAAGTAAGCGCTATCTGATACCATGGTGACACAAGAGAAGCTGCTGCCTCCCACCCCAGGCCCTAAAAGAGTTGTGTGCTTCTGAATGTAGATGCTCTATTACCACTACAACAACAAGCTGAAGCAGTGCTAGATGACAGATGTGTGTTCTGATGTACTCTTGGGCTATTCATTTTTCATATCAGGATACATGTAATTTTTCCTTGGTCTTTTAATAATAGTATTGAACTATAAAAACATCTGTAACATTCAGACTTTACTACAACTAAGCTGGAAAACATTTATACAAAGTTTTCACACTCTTACTAAGTTACTAAGAGGAAAATAGGATAGATACTACAGACATTA